>MU160984.1:0-11637 GCA_015888305.1 Antheraea pernyi
TATTAAATGACGACGTGGTACCTAAGGCTAGACCTAGTAACCTCTGAAGGGCAGCTCTGGGTTCCCTCTGATTGTATTCACACCAACAGGCGTTTGGTCATAGGTATTTAACTTGAGGGTAGCTAGCTATGTGGACTTAGAAAAAGCCTTATGATTTCATCACGACGTTCCCCTTCACCAGAAGTTCTAACACTGTCTTCGAACACGCTATCAACTAAGTCATCATCGCTTCATTGTGTACGGATTTAGTTGGGCATTATCTCTTATAGTATCTAAAGGTTATCAAAATTTGTATATAGAATTAAATAAAACCTAAATATGTAAATTACACATGATATTATACTACCATAGCTTAATGTCTTGTGGTATTTTATTGTTACGACAGCAGCTGAGGTGGACACCATATTCCTAGTACAAAAACGGACAGTCCAAACAATTTATAATTTGGGGCCTCGCGAATCATTAAAGACTAAGTTTCAGGAATTCGATTTTTTACTTTGCCTTCCCAATATATTCTTGAGAGTTTGATGTACGTCCGCAAAAATTTGGATTATCTGAATTTAGTAAAAGATCGACATAATGTAAATACTAGAAACAATAACTAACTGGTCAATCCATGTTTCAGGCATACTAAGATCAGTAACAGATTTTTAGGTAACAGTGTTAGATTTTATAACAAAGCCAACAAAAAACAAAGTATGATTTTCCAAATAGTAAGTTCAAGCGTTATGTTAAGTAGGTCTTAATACATAAAGGCTATTACAGGGTGGATCAATGTGTGAACGATGATGACGTCTGGAAGTGACGCCTCTATCTGTGCATCCATCAAAAACGACGTTCATAAGTGCCTTCTCAGGACCTAAATTGAATTTCATGTTCAATTTATTGTACGGAGATTAGAAAATAAATACTAAATTATAAATGAAAATAATGGATTTGCTGATTTTTATGCTTTTACTTTCATAGCTTTTATCCCTCACAGTCTGACATAGAATCTGTCCATTTTAAACTACTATACTATGATTTCATCAAGATATTTTCCTTCAGCGAAAGCTCCGACACAGTTTGGAACTAGAACCTACGTCCTTTGAAGTAGGTTCGTAAAACGCTATCAATTAGTTTGCAAATAAACAGATCCGGGACTAATTCCCGTGCGCGCAGCTCATAGGGAAGCAGATGAGAAGAGTCCTCGCAGCTTTGGACGCAAAGCTATCGGTGAAAAATTATCGCATAGTAAGGCGTGCTATTCACACTTTAATGTGACGTCACTGTTACAAGATGGATGACTCGGGATATAATAAAAAACGACGCAGAAGGCTTTGTGCAGGAAAATGAACGCTCGCGGGACGATCTCCGGTTCTGCTGACTCGTTCGGTATCAATATAATGGTGTTTCCATTAACAATCGCGTACCGACCGCGTCGCCTGCGGGGTGTCAGAACGGCAGGGAGGGGGGCAGGAGGGATCTATAATTATACTCCATCCATACGTTATAACTTGAAGAACAGTTCAACTTGATTGGCGTCCAATCTTACATTGTGGATAGAAAATCATAGGTAAGTTAAATAAGCTCCGAACCGTTCAATTAATAAAATAAGCTTTTATTAAGTTTCTGCACAAAGATCATATTAGAGTGTCAGTTATTTACCTAGTTGGCTTTTTGTTGATGTTGTTATAAACTAACATATAATACAATAAACTAATATAAAATATTAAAGGAAAAAGAATTGTTTTTTTCCGATGCCATTTAACAGGATCTAAATGACGATACTTTTTGAATTCAATTAAAATCGTTTTATTTTTTATTATTTTTAGGAATTAATTTTTACTTTGTTTGTTATATTGAATAACTTACCAAATATTATTAATTTCCAATCTAATATGACCCATTAGAATGGATAAATTTTAATAAAACCATCTAAAAACTGACACGACGAGCGCTGCATACAAAATTTTAGAATTCCAAACGCAGCAGAAGTTAAGCAATGGCCGATCCAATGTACAGGGCGTATTCCATTGATAATATAAAAAATAAACATCATACATGAAAATAAGAATTATTTGTAATTTTTAAATACACGTTTCTACTTTTGGGACCCCAAATTTTTGTCGTTTTAGAAATTCATCGGCATCAATGCTGCAACTGATCGTGTGACGCATCATACCATGGAAACCATTGATATACTAAAACCCAAGATGCACACTTAACGTCTCACAGCCGGCACACAAAAATGAGTACATAATTCTGGATTGTGCACTCATTTCAAATAGTCTCGAGTCGCTTGCGTCCTTATAAAAACAACTTTAAATCAATCAGGTAATGTCGAATTAGCAAAATCATAAGTTTATCGCATAACTATAACCACGTATGTATATTGGGGAGACTTTGCGGAAGGTTTTGAGCACTACATTTATTCAAATTCTTGTCCTAGAATTATAGTCACTTAATTTCACAGTTGTTGACAGTTCCATTCATCAGTGTGCATACGCGGAGGAAGTTAAATTTCTTTGGTTTATTTATATATATATATATATATATATATATATATAATAAATATATATATATATGTGTGTGTGTTCTTTTTTGCTTTATATATAACAGATTGTATTAGTGTTGTTTTTTTTTGTTGTAATTGAGTATTTTCGTTTTGTAAGTTACAATTTAATAATAGTTATTTTTCTTTTATATGTTTCTACATACGCACCATTTTAACAATGTAAGCTATGTTTACGTCTAAATGTGTTTAGTTTTAAATATATTTTTTGCAGGATATATAATTTAAAATTGTAAGATTAAGCACAGTTTCGTAAAGCTATTTAAAAAAACATGAGAACACTAATCATTACATAGTATAAAACAAAGGCTTCTGCTACGTCTGTCCGTCTGTCTGTTCGCGATAAACTCGAAAACTATTGAACGGATTTTTATATGGTTTTCACCAGTAGATAAAGTGATTCATAAGGAAGGTTTAGGTATATAAATCGTGAAGGTTGTTTATTATCACGGCGGGACAACGTCCATCGGGCCCGCTAGTAAACTAAATACTATACGAAGTCCCATAGTATAAATACTTAACTATACATTTACTCATTTTTGTATACTACTTGAACCAGATAGACACTTATACATTCCTACCGTACGTTTAACGTGTAGCGAAAAATTTTCCCTACCGTGCCATAAGAAGTTTCACATTAAAAAAAATGTTTTTAAGAACTAGCTTATTAAATACGCTGGAGAGTTTAATCGAGAGCTTTATATATATGGCGGTCATTTTGAAATTCACCATTTTGTTTTTATTTGATTTTCGTGTATTCACGAGGACTGAACAAACATGCAAAATTGCAAAGTCGTATATATAAACTAAGTAATTAAATGGTCTTGAAAAACTGAGAAACACCGAAAATTAAATAAAAACTTATATTAATACTTAATTAAAATTAATATCTGATACTGGATCGAGATGGATCAGGAAAAGATAAAATTATTCTTTTGTATGATGAAATTAAATGTGTTTCGACATATCGCTCTCTTGCTATCACAGCTAGAATATAAATGAAATTATTAACATATTAGCGATTTAAACATGTTGTAAATTAATTTACAAAAAAAAATAAACCGCCTTCCATGTGTAAAACTAATAAGGCACTAAAAAGCGAAAAATAACTGAATTATTAAGTCAACCAAATTAAATAAAAAATATTAATGTTTGCGCTATCTAATAATATATTTTTATACCTAATAATAATTGACGAAGATATCGATTAACAGACATTTAAAAAAATACATACAACCGAAAGTAGTAACCTCCTCCTTTTTCGAAGTCGGTTCATAACCTCCTCCTTTTTCGAAGTCGGTTCATAACCTCCTCCTTTTTCGAAGTCGATTCATAACCTCCTCCTTTTTCGAAGTCGGTTAAAAAGTGTCTCTGTTGTGTGTGTGTCTCTGAAAACTTATAACAAGGAAATAAATGCGTTCTCTTTTGAATTTTCATATTAATTATTGTGTGAATTATTAAATTTCAGAATTCTTTTATTGAAATTATCAAAGTGTGGTTTTCATATCCATTGGCACTCGGAGAAATAATTATATACATCTTTATAAAGTCTATTAAACAAGCAAACGTATGATGAGCTGTAAAATATCAATATTACATGTACACAGACAGGCAGGCCCCTATACTAGACGTCGCTACGCTGACGCAAGCCGTGCAAGCACAATACGGCCGGTCAAACTTACGTAGCGTGTCATGACGTGACATTATAAATGTATTTCCTGCCAAAGATACCGCTCAACGTGCCTAAAAGAATTTTCACTTCAAAAAATGTACGTACGATACAATTAATTCTTTGGCATGTATTAGCATTTAACGATGATGTCATCACATCCGAAACTACCGCTATATCGTGATAAATAATGTAATTCTAATAAACATAACAGATTCTCGCGACATTAACGCACAATAACTCCGACACACGTTTTTACTTATTCATTTTATTTTACAGTGCATTAATAATTTTATCATCGTAAAAAACCGGCACAATCTAAATACTAGAAACTGGTTGTCTCCCATGTTTTAGACTTAGTAAAACCAGTAATAGTTTTTTGGGAAATAGTGTTAGATTTTACTACAAAGTCCCAAGGATATTACCGATTTGCCGGATTGCGAATTTAAGCGCCATGTCAAGCGGGTTTTGGAGTCAAAAGGCTATTATAGAGTGGATCAATATGTGAACGATGGTGATGTTTGGAATTGACACATCTCTTTACATCCATTAAAAAAAATTGTGACATGTATCTAATATATACTAAATATTATATATATTCGTTAAAAAGATAAACCAGACCGAGTTTCTTGCCGGTTCTTCTCGATGACTGGGTTGTTTGTCCGAACCGGTGGTAGTTTTGACCTTCATAAGTGCCTTCTTAGGGCTTAAATTGAATAGAGTGTTTTTGATTTTGATCAACATAACTTATACTACACATCGCAAAAAGGTTTAAAACACACATATTAATTCTTGCTCATTGCTTAAATACGTTTTGAATAGATATAGCCAGCAATAAAAAGAAAATTGTTTACAGATTCGATACCTGTTCGTAGCTACTGTCGAGAATACGGGTCGCGCCTAATTGAACTCAAACATACGAGCGTCTTCCCGCCCCTGCCCCGCGCTCCCCCGCGACCCGCATGCTGAGAGCATCGCGATTCCTTCAGTTTGCTCGTCGGAAGTTTTGACCCTGCCTATACTTTCTACCATTAGCTCATTACACTATTCCCTGTATATTTGCATAGTCTCGTGCAATTTATTGTCACCATAGTCTAGTTAGTGAAATATAAAGAATTTATTACAACTTACTAGCTTCGACTTCGCACGGTCGCCATCTGTATAATATACTAGCCGACCCGTGCCCACTTAGATATATATATATATATATGGTATTTATTTACTAACTTAGTTGTTTAGGAACTTACTAATCCCAATGGTGTATTGTTCTTTAATTATACATTAGTCATAAATGGTGGTGGTTAAAATCAACTTCAAATCCTTTGTTGTTGTATTATCATTGGAGTTGTTCTTAATGTACATGACACTGAAGCTCTCAAAAGGAAAAAATACCCCGATTTTAAAACATTTTCATTGTTGCTCCTCTCCTTTTGGTTATAGCGTGATGATATGTAACCTATGAGACTTACAAATAACGTGGCTTTATACTGGTAAAAGAAAGAGTTTTCAAAATCGATTTAGTAGTTCCTGAGATTACCCTCTACAACGTCACAAACTTTACCTCTTTATAATATTAGTATATGGGTCATTGTCAATTTTCGCGCAGGTAAACTTGTCCCTCAACTGTGATTATTTTTTTATTAGTCATAATTATATAACACCTTTCAAAATTTATAATAAATACGATATACATCGCACTAATAAACATTCAAAACAAAAATAAAGAGATAGTTTTGATTTTTTTACTTTTTTGGTATTGTAACATTGTGGTAATTTTTGGTAACAGAAAGGTTTTCCTTACAAACTCTGTATGTCCCTGGGACCACTCCGTTATAATAAACATCAAATATGTTCATTTTATACTATACCAACCTACCTTAAATAAATTATTAGCATAAAAAGAGTATTGTTAATATTCATAAAATATGCCGTAAAAGTAGGTATCGAAATTTACTTAATAACTATTTTTTTAAACTTTGTCCCGCGTGCTGTGTGAATCTGTCAGGAATACTGTGTTACTGAGTAAATCGCATCTTCAAATATATATGGCGTTGTTTAGGCTTTGTACTAGCTTGGGCGGGATGTCTGTATTATTACTTGTTGTCCGGGAGAACTGGGGAGGGATATAGGAGGTGTCAGTCGGCCGCGAAGTTTTCAACCTGCTGCGTATTTTTATTGTGCGTCTACTTTGTTACCTACCTATTTACGTAAGTAAATAACGTGTTTTTCATTATTTTAGAGTCAATGTGTTGTCAAAGAGGTTAATAATATAAATATGAAAGAAAAAGTGTAATTTATGCTTTACTTTTACATTAATGTGTTATGGCATGTTAAATTTACTACTCTGTTACTGTGCAACGCTGTTACTCTGTTACCAACGCGTAGTAACTGTAGTTCACTGAAACCCGTGCCCACTTCGTTGGGCGGTAATAGGCATTATCAAGCTACAACTTTTCTCTAGAACTCAATCATATATATCTCATAATTAAGGCAGCGTTCGTAAGAAATGTTTTCGTTCGACCATTTTTCTCCGACTCCCCAAATATTACCTCCTACAACCGCGCAAACAACTACTACAAACAACAAAGTATACATTATAGATAATATAATTAGTTCGCGTGGAATAGTTATTTTGAGCTAAGACGCAGCGGA
This sequence comes from Antheraea pernyi, assembly GCA_015888305.1. NCBI lineage: Eukaryota > Metazoa > Arthropoda > Insecta > Lepidoptera > Saturniidae > Antheraea > Antheraea pernyi. The sequence continues at coordinate 6,876 of MU160984.1, forward strand.
AGCTCTCAAAAGGAAAAAATACCCCGATTTTAAAACATTTTCATTGTTGCTCCTCTCCTTTTGGTTATAGCGTGATGATATGTAACCTATGAGACTTACAAATAACGTGGCTTTATACTGGTAAAAGAAAGAGTTTTCAAAATCGATTTAGTAGTTCCTGAGATTACCCTCTACAACGTCACAAACTTTACCTCTTTATAATATTAGTATATGGGTCATTGTCAATTTTCGCGCAGGTAAACTTGTCCCTCAACTGTGATTATTTTTTTATTAGTCATAATTATATAACACCTTTCAAAATTTATAATAAATACGATATACATCGCACTAATAAACATTCAAAACAAAAATAAAGAGATAGTTTTGATTTTTTTACTTTTTTGGTATTGTAACATTGTGGTAATTTTTGGTAACAGAAAGGTTTTCCTTACAAACTCTGTATGTCCCTGGGACCACTCCCAATTTAGTCAAGTAAGATATTAAAAAAGAAAAACTACGTTACTGTGTTACAACTCTGTTAGTTTTCTGTCCCAAGGATATAAAATAAAGGACATTCTTCAGGTTTTTATGAAAAGCTAATCAATATAATATGATAATTTAACAAAATGTTAGTTTTATACCTATTTATACAGTCATATGTTATTGTTAGCAGTTAATATATACATATTTAGAATGATTAGATAGAATTTAATATTATTAAAATTCAAGAAGTAACAGAGTTGTTTGGAATTTAATAAATAATCGTTAAACTTTAAAAAAAACTTGTGATTGTAATTGTGATTATAAGATAAAAGACTGTAATTAACATTAATGTCAAAATATTTGTAACTGATATGTTTAATTTCATAATAAAAACTAAAACGTTGTGATAACATAGTTGTATTTTTTTACACCCTAACTCACAAAATCTGGAATAAATCACAAATCATTAGTTAAAGATCGCGGCCAACTGTAACAGCAAAAAGAGTAATTGTTTTAACGAGCATCGATGTAACTAAAAGTCACGTTTGAGTAATTTTATTTTTTTATAAATTTATTATTTTTAGTCACGGTTACCTGCAATGACCCATATAGATTATAGCCCCTGCCCGCGACTTCGTCCGCGTAGTAATAGTTATCTGGGGAAACGCTGACACACAGCAGAAGCTCTCAAAAAAAAACATCTCGATTTTGAAACATTTTTCATCTGTGCTCCGCTCCTACTGGCCTTAGCGTGATGATATATAGCCTATAACCATTCTCGATTAATGAGCTATACAACACTGAAAGAATTATTCAAATCGGACCAGTAGTTCCTGAGATTACCCCTGACAACGCCACAACGTCACAAACTCACAAACTCACAACGTCACAAACTTTACCTCTTTATAATATTAGTATAGAATTATAGATAATAAGAATGTATATCTAACGTGTCTGCACTTATTAGATTTTTGTGAAAAAAAAATTGTTGCCGGTGTCTAGCAATAAGTAATAAAATACATTTCAAACATTTTTAGAAATGTCTTTCTCGCTGTCTGTCTGTTAGTTTAAACACTCATCACTGCTAGAGTACTGTGTTCATGATAAAACATCACAAGAAAATCACAAAGAATATCTTGGAATACAATTTAGTCTTTGTTTCATTAAAATCGGTTCACTCTATCATATCTGGATGGGAAATGGAACATGGATGCTACAAAATGTCCCTGGAAAGTTCTAACAAGACTGCCACCATCCTGTTAGTACATTGAAATGATCGCAATGATCAGGCACTCCGTAGTCCGGAGAAGTTGTTAAGAATTTGCCAGGTCAGTAGCGTAGTCAGTTCGAGAAAAAAAACAATGATCAGCAGTGCGGAATTACAAGTGTCTTGCTATCATTTTAATTTTTTAATAAGTTGTAGGGCCCTCTTATTAGACCTTTCCAGAGAGTTTTTGGTACATCTCAAATTTCATATTCCGTAGTATTCTTTTCCATACACTTCACTTATATACAATAACCGAACTATATAATACGTAAATGCCATCAATATTACAGGGAATAGAGTGAAATATCACAAAAATAAGAATATAAAAACAAATACATGACAGAGTAAGACATTGCTAAAAACTCTTATAATTATTGTATTGTAAGATTTTAGTTCATTGTTGTGTTTAGCGCCATCTCTTACAAATATGTGTAAACATATCAATATATGCTAATTCGTATTAAAACTGCAGATACTATTAACGAATCTAAGCGGTTTAATAAAACGAAAGAATCAAGTAAGATGTTTCAAATTTTGCCTTCACAATGGCCTAAATTAAATAGACGATGTAATTTTTTATTAGGTTACCAAAAATAAGAATTCATACGGTATTAAAAAAAATATTGTCATTATTATTAACTGATGTATTAAAAACCATTAAATAGACCTCTGATATTCAATATGACGTAACAAAAGAGTCACTGTGATTCTTTTTTCATATTTTATATGAGTGTCTAATATGTATTTTACGTGTGATTTGTTTTAAAACATAAATAATTGTTTATGAATATAGCGATATCTATTAAGAAACTGTTAAATTAAATATTAAATCAATATGCAACGTATTAAAACAGTGTTAATGCTCGTCGTTAGATGTCGTAAAAATTCATTGTATAAAAATGTGTTTTATAAGATAGTTATATGTTTTATTTTGTGTATAGCGACATCTATGAATAAATATACAAATTATATATTGAATCAATTTGTAATGTGTTAAAATACTGTTACATGGTATTGCTAGCTGTCGCTTAGAGTGTATTTCTAAGATAATACTTCTTTAATTATGCTTCTTACAATGTAAGTATAAATTTTTCCGAATTTAAATATATTAAATTTGCAATATGTATACTTTTTAATTTATATAATTATCGATAGTGTTCTGCTACTGTTCATAATAGGTTAATAATATGAAAAACGGGACATAGTAAGAGCTTAAAACTTTTCGCATAATTCTTTTTTTTTTCTGAAATCCTAATAAATATATAATATCATCGGGTGCTATAAAATAATTTGTTTCGGACTATATGACCTTTAATTTGAGTAATTAAAAAAGTAATAAATTGTAATTATTTACAAATCTGAATAATAGCGCCATCTACCGTCTTCATCTATAACTAAGAACCATTTAGATGACTGCGTAAATACGAAAATTTCATCAAAACTTGTCATTTAAAATTTAATAGTATATAGAAATTTATGTTTTAAACAACGTACATTCCTAACAACTCGTGACTGCTTGCGATAATTATCTTACCACATGTAATAAAATATGATATAGTAGAATATATCGGTAATAGTCAGGGAGAATATAGCTTTCTATCAGTGATAGTGTAATCTGGTTCGGTTGAGTGGTCCAAAGAAAAAAAAAATTCAAAAATACTTTATTCAATTCAGCGACTGATAAAGGCGCTTATGAAGGTCAAAACTACCACCAGATGGCACAAACAATGCAACTCAATTCTTTTGTTATATATTAAAGAGATTAGATAGTTTTCGACGAAAATTTTGAGATGGCTTGACTTTTTCCGACACTTCCAACAATTATCGTTATATTTCAATAAATTTACACAAAATCTTATATTATAATAGAGTGGGTCAGGGAAGTCAATCAACACTTGGTCGGTACTGTCACGTTTTATTCGGGCAGAGCTTCGCCTTACAATACTTTGTACATAAAAGTGTGTAGATATCTTCTTTTTTTTCTCGCTATTGACCTAGCAAGGGCTTTACAGCTTCATCGGACTACTAAGGCGAGCGCTTAAGGCACCCAGCCGATTTTTATTTGACAGCGTAAGTGGGTCAGGGAAGTCAATCAACACTTCGTCGGTACTGTCACGTTTTATTCGGGCAGAGCTTCGCCTTATAATACTTTGTACATAAAAGTGTGTAGATATCACCCTCATCTTGCCTTTTATAAACCGATATATGTAAGTCAAAACAATTACTATTACACATGATTCTCCAAAATAATTTAAGTAAGACAAAAATAATAAATAATGAACAAATTAATGTTATCTAAGTTATACAACTATTTTATATAAATATTTTTTTTTTTTTATCTCATTTTTCAATTTAGCTTCCAAGGTATCTATCTCTCTTGGCTTGACGGTTGGTAAACTTGTCACATACTGTGACATATTTCCTCGTCTGTCATTCCAACTTTGTTTAGTTTTTCTGTCTATCATTAGCTTACATCCGTACTCCGATAGGCATATTGCATGAAGGACCATTATTCTCTACCTTTTAAAAGATACCCGAGATATATTTATTTTCATTGTATATTAGAAAATAACAGTGTGTGCTAATATACATATAAGACACTTAATTATAATTCGGTTTTAAGAGGCACAATAAAACTCATTTGTTTCTCTGAAAAATGAAGTATGAAATTTATATTTATCAAGTACTTTACATACTCATACAATATTAATATAATAACACTATCTTACCTGAAAAATGAAGAAACGACAATAAAAGTTTATTATTGACCTCTCAATTTGTACAATTTAATAAAACACAAAATTAATCTCGAAAAATAAATTCAGCATGCTTTCTTCGTCTTTGATAAAAATGACAGACCGTTTGACAAACGTTGAACAAACATTGCGCGCGCATATTCACCTTAAAGAAATAATTTTCTTTACATACACACGTGGGAAGTTATACTCCTTTTGAATATAAAAGAGTATATTTTTTACACGCTTTAACCGTTTTGAACGTTTATAATTATGTTCTTTGAAAACTATTATTATT
>MU160984.1:15830-54251 GCA_015888305.1 Antheraea pernyi
CGGCACTCGGCCGGTTGCTCCCCAACATAGGGGGGTCGAGTGCTGGGTGTCGCCGACTCTATATGGGAGTCGTGCGGGCGATGGCCGCCTACGGGGCACCAGTGTGGGCTGATGCCCTCAGTGCCGACAACGTGCGCGCGCTGCGTAAGGCGCAGCGCACGGTGGCACTGAGGGCGGTCCGGGCATACCGCACGGTGTCCTCGGCGGCGGCTTTCACGCTCGCCGGCTCCCTACCCTGGGAGCTGGAGGCGGGTGTCCTCGCCGCTGTGTATCAGTACACGGCGGCGAGAAAGCGTAGTGGGGAGCCTCCGGCTCTCAGGGAAGTTGAGTTTAAGAGGCGGGAGATCCGGGAGGTGGCGGTCGAGAGGTGGATGCAGGACCTGGTGGACGCGCGCTATGGGCGTTATACAGTGGATGCCGTCCGCCCGGTCCTGCGGGAGTGGATGGGACGGGAGTGGGGCTCCCTGACGTTCCGGATGGTGCAGGTACTCACCGGGCACGGTTGCTTCGGATGGTACCTGCACCATATCGCACGCAGGGAGCCGACCGCCGCATGTCACGAGTGCGGCGCTGATGAGGACACCGCGCAGCACACTCTGTCCGAGTGTGCTGCGTGGGAGGGGCAGCGCCGCATTCTGGCTGCGGCGGTGGGGAATGTAGGGGGGAATTTGGTTGGCATACAGCTCGGCGAACCAGTGAATACTTTGCAACGGAGAACATCCGGGTATTGCCCCGGGCCTGCACAATCGCCAGAACTCTACCCCATCGAGCACGTATGGGACATGCTCTAGAGACGTGTTTTGAAGGACTTGGACGGAGCGACAACAACCCAACAGCTGAAGGATTTGCTACAACTCCATTGGGAGTGAATACCGCAAGATGACATAAACAGTCTCATTAATTCAATGAATAATCGTTGCCGACAAGTTCTGAATAGCAGAAGAGACCATACTTTGCATTAAATTGTTCTATTCTTTCAGCATAAATACATTTTCTTTAGAAATTTCATTTTGTAAGAAAAAAGTTTAGTTTCTTATGTATGTTTCTATAGTATATTCTACTATTATTCATTTCTGTTATTAAAAGAACTTATAAAGACAACAGCTGTTATTTTTACACCATAGAACCCTAAAGATATTATTTTAAAAATAAAATACAACGTTATAATGTGAAGAACCATCCTAAAATTTAAATTAGTACTTGTTGCTTAGACTTTTTTGATGACTGTATATATATTTTTATTTATTATATACTAACTGTACGTTATTGGCCTAAATAGCATTTACAGCTTTACCGGGCTTATTGGTAACCGCGGAAGGCACTCGTGCGATAAAATATTAATATCATCAAACCATTTATACAATAACATTTTCTATCGTACAATAAGGTTTCTTGATAAGTAAAAAACTTTTAAACATTTATTATCCTATCATAGTAATATTATAAACTAGAAAGGTTAGTAAGATGGATTGAATTGAAAATGGAATTGAATGGAATTTATTTTACTCCTTCACAAAAATAAAATTCCTGAACGGGTTTTGATAAAACTTTACAGTAATATGTCTTATACATCAGAACAAGTACGACGACGACAAGTACTGCGAGTACTAGTAAATCATAATATTATTTTCAAAATAATATTATTAACTAGTAGGGGCCAACGATGGGGATTAGAATACACTAAAACCATGTTCTACGTATAAGATTGTATTTTTGTTCATGTTTAATATCATAACCAATGAACCGTAGGATTTTTGGTTAATACTCGGCTAGTGAGCAATGAAAAAGTGTTTTATTATATTTATTTTATAAAACAGTTACCAGTGCCTATATATATGTTAGCAATACCCCAGAAGCATCATGTGCGCATCACCAATCTTTGAAAGATCTGGTCATTCAATTCCTAATTAACCTCATACTGTAATACTTTTTTCAATGACTACAAGTTGTTTCACGTTTTAACTTTAATGCGTATAAAATATCCTGACATAAAGATTCCTGATACTTTGTTCTAAATTCCTATAGCGTAATTATATTTATATTAAAATGATCGCCAGAAATGTGTTCACATGTCACACTGCATTTTTTCACTTGTATATGGCATACGCTGAATAATAGAGTTTGTTAAATTTGTTGAAATTACTATGATTAATTTCATATCTTATTATTTTCTATTTTAGTGCAAGCTGACCAACACTCTTCTCCAAAAATTAATTTTGTTGTTGCATAACAATTATATTTTATTTGAATTTATCGTGCGCTGTTTTTTATATTGTATTGTCTGTTATATTGCTATAGTCATTTTGATACTTTTGTCCTCTACAGTCCCTATACCCATTTTATGTTATACATGTTAATTTTACAAATAGTTACCAGTTAGCCTCTGTAGAAATATGTAATGATGTGTAGACTCGATAACAATTTTGCCAGTAAATATATTGTCAAAATCAAATTAGCCGTTTATGAAATTAACCCGAACAATCTCTAAACTTCAATTTTATTTATATATGTAAACCAGCGTTTGCTTGCATTAATGCGGATTTTAAGAATTAAATACAGTCTATGCTATTCGTTCATAAAGTACCTTTCTATGGATGAAAGAATTTTAAAAATTGGTTTAATAGTTCTTGAGCGTTTCCCTTGCAAAGAAAAATGAATAAATGAATGAAATGAATTCTTTATTGCACTTTTGATTTGTACACTGGCGAACTTAATGCCATAAGGCATTTTCTTCCAGATAATCAGCGGTATTGATGTTAAGCAAAAACTTTTGTAGATTGTGCCTATATAAACAAAACAGAAGAAAATGGATAAATATATATATAATATTATAATAAAATAAATACATATATAACATAAGTATACATACATACATAATTACTTACATACTTACGTACAAATATATGGCAATGACAAAGATAGAAATAAAAATGTATACACACAGGTAAAATATTTTTTTCTCTTTATAATAATAATACTTGTATACATTTAAATAATTTCAGTTAGTGGATAATGAATTACTAATTAATACGTGCACTCTCACTGTAATTTTTTGGTAAATTACAATAACAGTAGCTTTAGATGATTCCACATTAACCAGCCGTCGTACATAGCGGGCGCCGTTCCGACTGGCCACAGTTGGCTGGCAGAGCGCGAAGTTCAAATCTCCACCGCTGGTAATTGATAAATAAATACGGCACGTGCGCACTGCTCGGTCAACAAACTCCTTACACGTCTAACATATGAGGTAAACCGCGAGCCGAGCCAAGTTCTCAGGCCGTTCACCAAATTTTCTAGAACTTTCTGACTGGAAATATATTTAAACGGATGCTTACTCACTTATAACACTGGTCGACACCATTCTGTGGTCTGGCATCTGCGTATTTCGATTTCTTCTATGTAATAAATTAAGTAAAACGTAAAACTATTATTCTGATCGAATTTGGCTTTTGTAAAAATTAGAACAATTCTCCGAATTTTAAAGAAAAATGTGCGTTTTTTGTCCTTTTTTTAAACTGCGATTAACAGAGTAGTTGTAGTTGTAAACCAAAGTCTTAATAATTCAAGAATTGTAATAAGCAATAGCATACGAATGTAAAGTAACAAAAAAATCAAGTTCTCTTATGTTTGTATGTGCTTTCTCGTATTAAATCGCAAATGTAATCTCCCATCATGTTCTATTTGTACTGCCCTTGGTAACACCGCTCGAAGTACATCATATCTTGGTGAAAATGTTCTCTACGCTCCTCTGAGAATGCACCCATATTGTCTTTAAGTTGATACATGTGGGAGTGTATCAAACTTCGTAATAGGTCGATTTTTTCCTCGAATAACAACAAACCAACTAATGTAATATACGTTTTATGCATAAAAAAATACTAATATAGAACGTTAATATGTTTGATATATCCTTTATTTAAAATTTTCATTCTTTACCTTCTAAACTAATTTTGCAAATAACTCAGGTAAAGTGTGGTGCCTATTTCTTATATCAATATAAGCTTCATAAAGCAACAAAATTTGTTGCCAATGCTGGTTTATTGCTTCTTACTTTAATAAATTTACCAGAAATAAAACAGACTATTTCAACATTCGGTTCACACTGTCACGATATCATTTTCTAGCCTACTAGTACATAGGAGGCCTTATTACAGTTTTGGTAGACACTACTGCGCCCTTCATAAACAATATGCAATTTGCTATAGCGTTAATCATTGTGCTACCATCTGTTGCTCATAAAAGTAATTATATGTTACCTTTAAAACTTACTTATCGACGTAAATCAGACAAAAGCAAATTATCACTACATAATATAAAACAAAGTCCTCCGCTGCGTCTGTCTGTGTGTCTGTTCGCGATAAACTCATAAACTACGCGGTTTTTCATGCAATATCCATTAGTAGATCACTTTTTTTTTTCAAACTGACTACGCTATTGACCAAGCAAGGTCTTAACAGCTTCACCGGACTATTAAGGCGAGCGCTTAAGGCACTCAGCCGATTTTATTTTGACAACTAGCTCAACGGTGCGCAGCACACCTCGGCTTTGGCTGTTGCCTCATACATGCAATTCGCAACCTATCTGAGCTAAGGTAACATATATAAGTTGTTGAAACATATATGTGTATCAAGCATACATACCTCAACAACTCTTATATATATTTCGTATCGGATAATATTCTAAATTATTTCAGTTTGATAAGGCAAAAAAATAAAACCCTTCCACTTGCATGTGTAAGCGTGTATGCGTGCACGTGTGTGGAGGTGATATGTGTAATGTTGTCGCAGTGATGTAAGATTCTGTGTCACTGTATCGCGAGTAGGTCACGTGATTAACGAGGAAGGCTTAGGTATATAATTTGTCAAGATTTTTTATACATTGGTGGAAATACAACGATAATTGATGGAAGTGTCGGAAAAACTCAAACCGGCTGTGAGCTGTCGTCGAAAACGTCGCCTAATATATATTTGGAATATAACAAAACGATTGGGTTAATAAATGACGCAGATGAAGTCGCGCGTATTAGTCAGTACAAGCTAAAAGTGAAAATTGAATTGTTTTATAACGTCTAGATTCTAGACCCCATAATCAGAATTCAAGTATTACAACAGTAACAAAAAAATTATTGACTTGTTTAATTTATTTACACTTTTCCAAAGAATATATAGGCTTTTGAATACGAATATTTTTCCTAATATTCAGTCTAAGAAAGTGAATTAAATCTGAATATTGAATATTACGTAATATCTTTTAGTATTATTTCAATTGAACGCTTTTAGACGCAGACACTGTTTAGATTGCTATACATGTAAACAATAACCAAATATAGTGACGATTACTGAAATACTCAAATTGATAATAGATCAATTTGAATACTAACAACGATAATTAACAACATATAAATGAATTAGTTAATAAATATAACCAAGAAAATTCAAAATGATTTGTGATAATGGCACTTTATCCCGGTTTTGAGTGAGATTTGAAATATTAAAGAGAAACGTGTCTATCCATAGCCGTAAGAAGATTAGGGGTACATTAATTATTAACTTTACCTAAATCTTATAGATACATCAAAATAAACTAAAGAATTGTACATTTAAAAAATGCCTATAGAGTAGTCCATGTTATCCTATATCCTAAGAATAACTGACAGTAATCATATTTATCTTCTGCATCTGAAACTAATCGTTTTTGTCTGTAACCAAGTATTACTTATATTCTAGTCATTTTAGCAAATATAGTATTTTATCCCTTATCTAAAATAGCGGCACTCTATAATGGCCGTTTAGACGTTTATCCGTTCATGAAATTTCGTACAAATTAATAACTACATTATAATAAATGTAGTATCTACTAACAAAATTAACTTGTGCACTAGTTTTTTTAATTATGTGTATGTATGCCACATATATATCTAACTACACGATACGGTTCCGCAAACAAATCTTTTCAGGTTTTTACTAACAACAAAATATAGGATAATAGGATCTTATTATTAGTATTATATACAAAGTTCAAATTTATTTATATTCTACTAGCGTACCCAGCAGACGTTGTCCCACCCTGATTATAAAAAAATCCTTGACAAATTATTTACCAATTATATTACCATAACCTTCCTCATCAATCCTTCTATCCACTCTAACCTTTACTTATCGAACTTAGTTATCGACGTAAATCAGATAAAAGCAAATTATCACTACATAATATAAAACAAAGTCTTCCGCTGCGTCTGTCTGTGTGTCTGTTCGCGATAAACTCATAAACTACTTAGCGGTTTTTCCTGCGATATCCATTAGTAGGTCACGTTTTTTTTTCGAACTGACTAACTACGCTATTGACCAAGCAAGGTCTTAACAGCTTCACCCGACTACTAAAGCGAGCGCTTAAGGCACTCAGCCGATTTTATTTTGACAACTAGCTGAAGGGTGCACGGCACACCTCGGCTTTGGCTGTTGCATACATGCAATTCGCGACCTATCTGAGCTAAGCTAACTATTTATACATATATGAGTTGTTGAAACATATATGTGTACCAAGCATACATACCTCAACAACTCTTATATATAGTATCGGATAATATTCTAAACTATTTCAGTTTGATAAGGGAAAAAAATAAAACCCTTCCACTTGCATGTGTAAGCGTGTATGCGTGCACGTGTGTGGAGGTGATATGTGTAATGTTGTCGCAGTGATGTAAGATTCTGTGTCACTGTATCGCGAGTAGATCGCGTGATTAACGAGGAAGGCTTAGGTATATAATTTGTTAAGATTTTTTATACGTTGGTGGAAATACAACGATAATTGATGGAAGTGTCGGAAAAACTCAAACCGGCTGTGAGCTGTCGTCGAAAACGTCGCCTAATATATATTTGGAATATAACAAAACGATTGGGTTAATAAATGACGCAGATGAAGTCGCGCGTATTAGTCAGTAAAAGCTAAATGTGAAAATTTAATTGTTTTATAATGTCTAGATTTTAGATCCTAGAATCAGAATTCAAGTATTATAATAGTAACAAAAAAATTATTGACTTGTGTGATTTATTTATACTTTTCCAAAGAATATAAATACTTTTGAATAAGAACATTTTTCCTAATATTCAGTATAAGAAAGTGAATTAAATCTGAATATTGATTATTACGTATTTATTATCTTTTAGTATTCTTTCTATTTTATATTTCTATACTACTCAGTATTCTGAATAGACACAGAAACTGTTTAGATTGCTATACATTTAAAAAATAACCAAATATAGTGACAATTACTGAAATACTCAAATTGATAATAGATCAATTTGAATACTAACAACGATAATTAACAACATATAAATGAATTAGTTAATAAATATAACCAAGAAAATTCAAAATGATTTGTGATAATGGCACTTTATCCCGGTTTTGAGTGAGATTTGAAATATTAAAGAGAAACGTGTCTATCCATAGCCGTAAGAAGATTAGGGGTACATTAATTATTAACTTTACCTAAATCTTATAGATACATCAAAATAAACTAAAGAATTGTACATTTAAAAAATGCCTATAGAGTAGTCCATGTTATCCTATATCCTAAGAATAACTGACAGTAATCATTTTCATCTTCTGCATAGTATTAGAAAACTAATCGTTTATGTATGTAACCATTATTATTATATTCTTATTACTATAACCAGTATTATTTATATTCTAGTCATTTTAGCAAATATAGTATTTTATCCCTTATCTAAAATAGGAGCACGCTATGATGGCCGTTTAGACGTTTATCCGTTCATGAAGTTTCGTATAAATTAATAACTACATTATAATAAATGCAATGTATCTAATAATAAAATTAATTTGGTGCGCTAGTTTTTTTAATTATGTGTATGTATGCCACATATATATCTAACTATACGATACGGTCCCGCAAACAAATCTTTTCAGGTTTTGACTAACTACAAAATAGCGCAGTTTAATAGAATCCTTAATAGGTTCTTATTATTAGTATTTTATACAAAGTTCAAATTTATTTATATTCTACTAGCGTGTCCGGCAGACGTTGTTCCACCCTGGTTATAAAAAAATCCTTGACAAATTATATATCAAAACCTTCCTCATAAATCCCTCTATCCACTGTGAAGACCGCATGAAAATCCGTTTAGTTGTCTTTGATTTTATCGTGAACAGACAGACAGACACGGTAGGGGGACTTTGTTTTATACTATGAAATGATATATGATTATATATATAGTATTGCTGGCCAGCACAACTAGAACCTCCGGCAAACTCGCGTCAATGCTTAATGCCAAACAAAACACCATTTGACTATATTTTTGTCGAAAATAAATAGACTACTGTAATGTGTCAAAATGGTCATCATAGCGTACCGCTATTTCAATTAAATACTTTGATGATGTTAGATATTTTATGTACATTATATTATCTTCTATGGCAAATTCAAAATTACGCAAAACAAATGAAAGGTTTTTTCTACTAGAATTTCTTCTATGACTTTGATAAACTGTAAATATCAAAGCACAAACGCATCTATTACCTACTTGTAGTGTTTGAATACAATGTAGGAAGAAAAGCTATTTTATATTTAATATATAAATCAATATGTGTTGTCTGATATCAATATTTTAAATATATAAAAATCCAGTGTCACGTTTGTCCACGATGAACTCCGAAACTACTCAAGCGATCTTCATGAAAGTTAACATTTATATATAATTTGCTCCAACTTTAGAGACAACATAATTTACATTTCGATTAAGTTATTCAACATTTTTAATTACAAATTTTATCCCTTATCTAAAATAGGAGCACGCTATGATGGCCGTTTAGACGTTTATCCGTTCATGAAGTTTCGTATAAATTAATAACTACATTATAATAAATGCAATGTATCTAATAATAAAATTAATTTGGTGCGCTAGTTTTTTTAATTATGTGTATGTATGCCACATATATATCTAACTATACGATACGGTCCCGCAAACAAATCTTTTCAGGTTTTGACTAACTACAAAATAGCGCAGTTTAATAGAATCCTTAATAGGTTCTTATTATTAGTATTTTATACAAAGTTCAAATTTATTTATATTCTACTAGCGTGTCCGGCAGACGTTGTTCCACCCTGGTTATAAAAAAATCCTTGACAAATTATATATCAAAACCTTCCTCATAAATCCCTCTATCCACTGTGAAGACCGCATGAAAATCCGTTTAGTTGTCTTTGATTTTATCGTGAACAGACAGACAGACACGGTAGGGGGACTTTGTTTTATACTATGAAATGATATATGATTATATATATAGTATTGCTGGCCAGCACAACTAGAACCTCCGGCAAACTCGCGTCAATGCTTAATGCTAAACAAAACACCATTTGACTATATTTTTGTCGAAAATAAATAGACTACTGTAATGTGTCAAAACGGTCATCATAGCGCACCGCTATTGCAATTAAATACTTTAATGATGTTAGATATTTTATGTACATTATATTATCTTCTATGGCAAATTCAAAATTACGCAAAACAAATGAAAGGTTTTTTCTACTAGAATTTCTTCTATGACTTTGATAAACTGTAAATATCAAAGCACAAACGCATCTATTACCTACTTGTAGTGTTTGAATACAATGTAGGAAGAAAAGCTATTTTATATTTAATATATAAATCAATATGTGCTGTCTGATATCAATATTTTAAATATATAAAAATCCAGTGTCACGTTTGTCCACGATGAACTCCGAAACTACTCAAGCGATCTTCATGAAAGTTAACATTTATATATAATTTGCTCCAACTTTAGAGACAACATAATTTACATTTCGATTAAGTTATTCAACATTTTTAATTACAAATTAAATTATTGTCAATGTTCATTATTGTTATTAATTGAAAGTTTCATTCGTTTGTAACAGATGGCGCTTTAAATTAGTTTGTTGACAGAGAACTGTAGGACCGACTGTTACAGATATCTCATAGATGGCGACACGTTTTAGTTTGGAATATCTTATTCAATAACTGAGCCACAGCAACGCGTGGCCGGGTCAGCTAGTTTAATATAAAAAGTATAATAACCATTCGATATAACAGAATATATACGACTGTTAATTGGATCAGGAGACGGACTTTGAATGAATAGTAGAAAATATAATAGAATTATTTACTATATTTTAGTATTTAAATTATGAACGTAATTCGATTGCCATAGTATCCTATTCCTTTTTATGAAGGAGTATCGTTAAAAACGACTGTCTAAAAAGATGACAATTGGCAACTGTAAATGATTCACAATTCCGTCTCTTACGTCTCGTCTATGACTGTATATAATGTTTTATTCTCTGAGCCAGACGTTAATCGTATATGTTAGAAATTTCCGTTACAACACACACACACAGCATATAATACTCATGTGTGTTGCAGTTACATGTGTGAGTACAATAAAAAGGTTCGACGCGTGCGCACACTTGCTAAATAACTGATTGCTGTTATCTCACTCTAGCACGTAGGCTTCTATACGATTATCCCCCTCGTACACATATGTAATTACGTCCGTACGTTACTGTATGATACCTAAGAACAGTGATTCCATGAGTTTTATAACGTGTTTAAAAAGTTTAAAAGTAATTTGCGTTCGAAGCTTCTGACTGTTTTTTTCTAATTTAATATTACTTCATAGATCACTAGCTATGCGCGCAGGTTTGTACGCGTATATTATAAAGTATAAAAACAATATAAAGTTCTTTAATTAATAATATTTTTTCAAAATAAAGTTAAGTAAAGGATTACAAATTCCTTTTTCTTGGTAATATGTAGTATATGATTATATTTCTAAATGATAAAACCAGTATTGATTATTGTATAAAAGTTATAAGACCAAGAAATATATTTATAATAGATTTACAAATAAATCGCATCGGTGGTATGGAAAAAATTAATTACTTCCAAAATATTTCATTGATAACATTAAAGCTCTATAATAGCAACTAAACAGAAGAAAAAAAAAAGAAAAGCGGTCGAGAAACTTTAAAAGAATATGTAGTTAACTACTTTGTCTCTACCTGTTTATTCAAAATTCGAACATAATTTAATTGTCTTTTCAGTTATATATAATTTGCTCCAACTTTAGAGATAACATAATTTATATTTCGATTGAGGGCATCAATATTCTTAATTACAAATTAAATTATTGTCAATGTTGATTATTGTTATTAATTGAAAGTTTCATTCGTTTGTAACAGATGGCGCTTTAAATTAGTTTGTTGACAGAGAACTGTAGGACCGACTGTTACAGATATCTCATAGATGGCGACACGTTTTAGTTTGGAATATCTTATTCAATAACTGAGCGACAGCAACGCGTGGCGGTGTCAGTTAGTTTAATATAAAAAGTATAATAAGCATTCGATATATCAAAATATATACAACTGTTAATTGTATCAGGAGACGGACTTTGAATGAATAGTAGAAAATGTGGTAGAATTATTTACTATACTTTAGTATTTACAACACGAGGAGTGACGATAGAATAAAATAGGATGTCGTTTTAGTTTACCATTTAAATTATGAACGTAATTCGATTGCCATAGTATCCTATTCCTTTTTATGAAGGAGTATCGTTAAAAACGACTGTCTAAAAAGATGACAATTGGCAACTGTAAATGATTCACAATTCCGTCTCTTACGTCTCGTCTATGACTGTATATAATGTTTTATTCTCTGAGCCAGACGTTAATCGTATATGTTAGAAATTTCCGTTACAACACACACACACAGCATATAATACTCATGTGTGTTGCAGTTAATTGTGTGAGTACAATAAAAAGGTTCGACGCGTGCGCACACTTGCTAAATAACTGATTGCTGTTATCTCACTCTAGCACGTAGGCTTCTATACGATTATCCCCCTCGTACACATATGTAATTACGTCCGTACGTTACTGTATGATACCTAAGAACAGTGATTCCATGAGTTTTATAACGTGTTTAAAAAGTTTAAAAGTAATTTGCGTTCGAAGCTTCTGACTGTTTTTTTCTAATTTAATATTACTTCATAGATCACTAGCTATACGCGCAGGTTTGTACGCGTATATTATAAAGTATAAAAACAATATAAAGTTCTTTAATTAATAATATTTTTTCAAAATAAAGTTAAGTAAAGGATTACAAATTCCTTTTTCTTGGTAATATGTAGTATATGATTATATTTCTAAATGATAAAACCAGTATTGATTATTGTATAAAAGTTATAAGACCAAGAAATATAAAGAATAAAGATTTACAAATATAGATAGCATCGGTGGTATGGAAAAAAAATTACTTCCAAAATATTTCATTGATTAAAGCTCGATAATAGATACCTACTAAACAGAAAAAAAAAAGAAAAGCGGTCGAGAAACTTTAAAAGAATATGTAGTTAACTACTTTGTCTCTACCTGTTTATTCAAAATTCGAACATAATTTAATTGTCTTTTCAAGTTTCATTATTCATAAAAAAATCAAACAATTTTTTTTCTCTTGATAATACTGAAGTTCGTATTTATATACTAAACAAAAAAAAATAAGTTGAGCAACTGTTGAAGAATATATAGTTAACTCTTTTGTCTCTGCCTATTTTTATATATTTATATAAAATCCAAAACGGCTGGACTGATTTTGATGATATTTTTTGTGTGTGTGCTCAGATAAATTCAAAATTGGTTTAGATTCAAAATTGGACTTGGTAAGTGACGCACCGATTTGATTCGCGATTTTTTTATAGTAACAGCTGGACCCGCTGTTTATGTAGATATAAATTACTGCTTAAATCACAGTGAAACACTTTTTTTTTTTTTCGAACTGACTACGCTATTGACCATGCAAGGTCTTAACAGCTTCACCGGACTACACAGTGAAACATCTGTATGTGTTTGGTTTTTAGAATTGATCTCGACTCCGTTGTAATTAACCTTGCATAACGCTTAGAAGAATTTTAGTTGAAATTTGAAAATGACTAAATCCCTGAATTATCCAAAAGCATAAGCTTCTAATGATGTAGCCGCGCAGTAATAAATTATTTAACGCAAAATTATAATTAAAAAAAAAGGGTGAATATTCAAAAACATGGTTCGCCATTTTGAGATACGGGTCTTAAAAAATCAGCCGAGAGATTAATAAAATTTGAACATTGCGATGACTACATAGTTCCGCGCTGGCTGTGTTAATGTCATTTCAGTCAGCCATGGAAACGGTAGCGAATTTTCAAGTCAGTAATAAAAGACCAAACCTTAGACTTTGAAGCGGCATACCAGCTCCTTGTTACTGAGTGATTTACTCTTCATATATATATTTTCAAGAAGTTTAGTATTAGATAATCTCATCTGACATTGAACGACAACGTAACTTAATTGGTGATACTTTAATTGGTATAAAATAAAATTGGTTTCTAACATTGGGAATTGAATCGACGTTCTTATTTCATAATAATTCAGGTCTAACGTGTATTACTCCGCCGTCAGGAGTTGTCTGGCGAGGGGAAGACGCCGTACAATTATCGTACTTCCGCTCCGGAACGTTAGGGATGCGCCATTCTGGATAGAATTATCGATATCGAATTGTTTACTAGGAAGTTAAAAAAATGTATAGTGAACTAGCTGACCCAGCCACGCGTCAAAATTGAAACGTGTCGCCATCTATGAGATATGTATAACAGTCGGTCGTGAAGTTTTTTGTTAACAAACTAATTTAAAGCGCCATCTTTTCGCGATTGATGAAACTAACAATTAATAACAATAATTAACATCGACAATCATTTGATCTGTAATTGAAAAATATTGAGGCCATTAATCGAAGTGTAAATTATTCTATCTCTCAAGTTGGACCAAATTATACATAAATGCCAAACTTTTATTACGATCAGTTGAGTAGTTTCAGAGTTCATCGTGGACAAACATCGTGACACTGGATTTTTATATATTCAGAAATATATCGCACTAATTCGACTCCAAATGTAGTACAACTCACATGTAAATATATAAAAAAAACTACAATCATGTTTCTTTGTTTGTTTGAGCTCAGTAATCCTTAAAACTACCAGTTACAACTGAGAAATTATTTATGCATTTTGTAGCATATACTAATATGCAATATAATGCATAGACAAACGTTATACGTTTGTACGTACGTATATATCATCACGCTACGACTCTTGGGAGCGGAGCAATTACGATACAAAGTGGTGTCACAGCAAGGTATATTGAGAGCCGAGGGTGAGTTAGCGATCCAACGAGAAGAGAGCGTTATCAAGGATGGACGAACTGTGAATACCTATGTCACACGTATCGTCGTCAACCTACATAAAATTCGTGCAGTGTAAAGAAATTGTTTTAGCTTTGGCGTGGCACTGCTTACATCTAGACATCTAAATATATAAAAATTCAGTGTCATGAAGTTTGTCCACGATGAATTCCAAAACTACTGAACCGATCTTCACGAAAGTAAGAATTTATGTATAATTTGGTCTACCTTGAGAGTATAGGATGATTTATGGCTATATTAATGGCCTCGATACTTTTTAATTACAAATTAAATTATTGTCAATGTGGATTATTGTTATTAATTGTAAGTTTCATCAACCTCGAAAAGATGGCGCTTTAAATTTGTTTGTTAAGAGAAACTCTAGAACCGCAATAGATATCTCATAGCCGGCGTTTTAATTTTTGATTTCTTTTTTAACTCCAGTTTATTTTATGGTGTACGTGTTTTGTTAATCTATTTACTGTGTATCATGCGACTTAAAGGACTAATTTTTGAATGAAAAATAGAGTTATTAACACCATTTTGGGAAGTCTGTAAATATAAATTACAAAATTATGTTAAATAAATAGGTAGTATTTTTATTATCATAAATAAAAAAGGTCTAAATATGTGATATATTAATGTATAGGATATATACAATTACACGAGTAATTAATATTTAAAAGATTTCATATATCGCGCTGTTATATAAAAAAAATTAAGCCACATACAGAATAACTCGTTTATAAGAATAACCTATTCATGACAATAAATAAAAAAAAATATATATTTCGCATACTTAAAAGTTTCCTTATTGTTAAAGCACTAGTTTTTAAACGTGACTACCTTCATTCAGAATTGATTCCATTGCTTAAATGTTTAGTTCAATATTGTGATGAAATATATCCTTATGGTAAGGCTTACTTGTAGCTGACCTGGCTAGCTACCACAAGTGAATTCAGAGGTATTGGGAGATTTACTGTAGACTACGACCTACGCATTTTGAATGGGTACCTATATAGTTTGGATTTATAATAGAAGCCAGTAACTGTCGTTATCTATATATATAATAAGAATGTATATCTAACGTGTCTTTACTTTTTAGATTCTTGTGAAAAAAATTGTAGCATGTGTCTTGGAATAAGTAATGAAATACATTTCAATCATTTTTAGAAATGACTGTCTGTCTCTTTGTTTGAACACGTACTACTGCTAAAGTACTACGTACACGATAAAATCATAAAGCATATCCTCAAGTAACATTTAGTCTTTGTTTCATTAAAATCGGTTCATTCTATCAAAAGTTATTATAATTGTCTGTCAATATGGCGACACCAATAGCTGGTCCTTCGAGCCGAATACTGGATCTAGTCACTGACCTGGTTCTCCCGGTCTGCTGGCTCCTCGATAACGGAGTCATCATCTTCTTCCTCGATATCTGCTTGGATTACTTCCAAGCGTAGCCTAGCTGCCACTGTCGCCGCTTGTGCCTCCCCAAGCTCCCTACTTAATGCGAATGTAATCAATAAGTCACAGTCTAACACACAATTCTATGTAATCCATAATTCAGTAATTCTATGCATGCATAAGTCCCTATTTATCTATTAATATACATGATTCTACCTATAATTCACATATTCTATAAATCAATACATACATCATTCTATATTCAATAATTCTACACATGCTTCTACATATCCATAATTCACTCCCTATTTACTATAAATATCACATCTATAATTCCATATTCAATAACTCAATACACACGTAACATACCTACAATTCTATATCCAATTTATATCTCTATTCTATTATGGCCGCGTGAATTATCTAAAAATCTATATTAAATGTCAGTAAATCTAAATCTATGCTCTCTATAAAATATCACTAAATCTAAGTATAAAACTATGTATAAGCTACTCATCGTGTGCGTCGCCAACAAGTTGATAACGAAATGGACTTACATTAGATTCCACGCGAACGGAGTTTCGAGCACAACTAGTAATCTATAACTTTTATAATCAGAGTTACTTCTACAATTGAATAGTTAAATAATTCCTTAAAATAAGATTACCTTTATTTCAATTGTATCTACTACTAAACAAACAAACACACTGATCCTACTATTATTATGTAGTTATTTTAATTAAATGACATAATTTTAATTAACGCGTTACTTGGAATATTTAAATACTGGTAATATTCCAAGAAATTATTATATTCGTTGAGTATATAAATAAGTTTCTTAAAATTAATCTTTTTTTTTCTTCATCGACAGGCGATCCTCGCAACACTAACTCCCAACCCTGGGCTGCGCGTGCGGCGGACCAAAACGAAGAAAGTACAACAGTCCTCGTAACGGACAAACGTCTTACCGAGACACTTTACTATGTATATTCAAGTTTGCGTTAACTTTGAGGGTCGACAGACATCTTTTGATTTCGTATAAATATTTCAAAAAATCATTAAAATCTATATATCTATTAAGTTATCATGTTGATTTATTACCAGTATTACTACAGTGAATATTATTGTAGTATTTTTAATCATTTTTTTTTTCGAACTGACTACGCTATTGACCAAGCAAGGTCTTAACAGCTTCACCGGACTACTAAGGCGAGTGCTGAAGGCACTCAGACGATTTTACTTTGACAACTAGCTCAAGGGTGCGCGGCACACCTAGGCTTTGGCTGTTGCCTGATACATGCAATTCACGACCTATCTGAGCTAATCTAAGCTAAGCTAACTATTCATACATATATGAGTTGTTGAAACATATATGTGTACCAAGCATACATACCTCAACAACCCTTATATATATTTCGTATCGGATAATATTCTAAACTATTTCAGTTTGTTAGGGGGAAAAAATAAAACCCTTCCACTTGCATGTGTAAGCGTGTATGCGTGCACGTGTGTGGAGGTGATATGTGTGATGTTGTCGCAGTGATGTAAGATTTGGTGTCACTGTATCGCGCGAGCAGCGTACTCAAGGGCTCCACGCCGAGGGAACGGACCTAGGCTTGAGCTGCTGCCGAGGGGAGCCTAGTCTGTTATTTTTAGTCAAAGAGTCTGTGTGAAATATGACTAATAAAGATACAGAAGTAAAGGCTTGGACCCATCAACGGTGGATATATTTAACGTGCGATATATTGTAATGAATTCTCATAATAAGATCTTGTACTTCTTTAAATATAGCATCTTACGTTCATTAGTAACAAACGCCACTCTCTATAGTCAATACCGTTTAGTTTATTACAATTTACAAACGTTGCAACCCCGTAGAACTATATTAGATTTGTCTTTCCTATTTAAGGCTTTAAGTAACCGCATTGACAGTTCATTTCTGTTGGGACAAATATGCATCCCAGTACCACGAAACAACAATCGTTTGCAGAATAGCAAAACATTCTTCCTACCGAAGTATTCGACAAACGTTGGACAACACTCTCCCCTCTACCAAATGTACCACAAATACAATAATATACAATGAAAATATGATATTATGCATTGGTCATAGCCTCAATAAAATCTCAATATAAAAAAAAATACTTTAACTTTAAGCTTAATTTTTATATATTTTATTTGAATATTTAAACTGCATTTCAATTTTTGAGCTCTCGTATATAGTGCACGTTAGTTTCACATTTCGTAGGTAACAACTTTACCGTTTCAATGTTAACAGAATCGAATATCTTCTGTACTCGATTTGTGAAATAAAAAAAATGCGATAGAACCTTTAGAAAAATATGTCTCATAGCAAAAATTCCACTAGAGTGTGATCTAGCGATTTTTCATGGTATTGCACTGATTTATTTGTGTATATCTCCACACAACTAAAATTGCTATTAAGATATTATAGATATAAGCATCGACTTGTTTTCTATATTATACATATTTTTTTTAATATTACAAAACAAAGTTGTCCAGTCTAATTGTTGTTTTCAGTCTACCTGTATATTCTCTAAATTCTTCTAAACTACTCAACGGATTTTATTGCAAGTTTCATAGTCGTGTAGAGAATTTCTTCCAAAAGGTTTATCTATATTCTATAATAAAACTGTAACAAGGCCAAATCTTTACATGAAAAATTTTTTGAATTTTTTTATCGGGGTAGGCTTTGTTATCGAAGAAGCCAAAAATAATCCATCATCTTCTTACCCTTAACCCACCTAAGTAGGGTCGGCACAACATGTTTTCCTTTTCCACGCTCGCCTATCAGATGTCATCTCAGTCATCACACCTTTTACACACATATCATTTGTCACACAATCAATCCATCCTTTTATCGGTCTTCGTCTACTCTCATATCCATCGATCGTCGTACTCAAAGCTTCTCTAGTTACATGGTCTTCATCTCTCCTCATGACATGCCCATACCATGCTAACCTATTACTCCTTAACTTATCTGTTACTGGTGCTATTTTCAAACTTCCTCTGATATATTCATTCCTAATCTTATCCATTCTAGTTACACCACACATCCACCTTAACATTCGCATCTCTGCCACATGTAGTTTTCTCTCATCCGTCTCTCTCGTCGCCCAGCACTCAGATGCGTACAACATTACTGGTCTTATAATAGTTTTATACACCTTCCCTTTGAGTTTCAAGGGCATTCGTAGGTCACAAGCCACACCAGACACCTTTCGCCATTTCATCCACCCTGCATTTATCCTATTCCTCACGTCCTTGTCTATGCAACCATCGTTTTGGATCAGAGAACCGAGATACCGGAAATCAGAGCAGGTCGGTAAGGATATACCATTTAAAGCTATAGGAGAAAAGCTGGATGGAACACCGAAGTCGCAAAACAAATGTTCAGTTTTTAGTCTACTGATTTTCAAACCAACATTC
This sequence comes from Antheraea pernyi, assembly GCA_015888305.1. Lineage (NCBI taxonomy): Eukaryota > Metazoa > Arthropoda > Insecta > Lepidoptera > Saturniidae > Antheraea > Antheraea pernyi. The sequence continues at coordinate 34,958 of MU160984.1, forward strand.
TCCAGTTTTTCTCGCCATTATACCAGCCTACTCTGGACTTCGGTAGCATCTTTGCCGACAAGAACAATATCATCAGCAAACAGCATACACCAGGGTGTCTCCTCCTGTATTTCTGATGTTAACGCATCCATAACAAGAAGGAATAAATAAGGGATTAAAGCTGAACCCTGGTGCAAACCTACAGCCACATTGAAATTATTGGTAACTCCAGCTTCGGACCTAACGTGTGTTTTGGTTTGACTAAAGCCAAAAATAATCCATTTCAAATTTTTCTCTGTATGTCCCTGTGAAATATTACTCTGAAAGTACTGGACCAATTTTGACGAAACTTGGCACAGTGATAACTATTGTTACGAGGTTACATATACATGTATTTTAATGAAGAAGTAAGAAGGAATTTTTGGGCGTTTACCTTGATATGATGAAACTACATAAAAATAAAGTATTACAGAATTTGAAAAATATTACGTCTTAAGTCTTTGCTTACATTTCCATGAAATATATTCAAATCCGATGCATTATTTTTTGCAAATTCTGTATAATTGATTATAGTGAGAAACGTTATTTGAGCAATGTGGAACTTAGAAGATAATTTTTTTTTTTCGAACTGACAACGCTGTTGTTCTAGTAAGGTCTTAACAGCATTACCGGACTACAAGATATTTTGGTTTGTGTTGTCTCTTGTGATTATTGGTAGTTGGCTTAACAACTCTGTTGTATTCGCATCGATATACAAAACCCAAGATGCACACTTAACGTCTCACAGCCGGCACATAAAAATGAGTACATAATTTTGGGTTATGCAGCCATTTCAAATAGTCTCGCGTCGCTTACGTCCATGTAAAAACAACTTTAAAACATTAAAGTAAGGTTGATTTTGCAAAATCATAAGTTTATCGCATAACTATAACCACGGATGTATATTGGGGAGTTTTTGTGACCAGCTTTGAGCGCTACTTTTATTCGAGACTGTGTGTCTTGGATATTTATATGTCAATGTGTATTTCATTCGGAATTGATTATTTTGTGTAAAATGGAGTAAGAATTAAAGCTATGTTAAATATGTTTATAAACATTTTAAAATGTATTTTTTCCCAAATAATAATATTTATAATTTTGAATATTGAGTCACATACAATGACAAATAATTACAACCACCCAGTAATATTGCACATAAGGCACAAACCAACCACGAAATTTTTTCCGTTAAGCCATAGCTTACACAATACTGGACGCTGTGAATCTATTTATATAAAAATCAATGTTTTACTGCTAATTTAAATGCATATTTGAGAAGCATTTTTTTAAATATAGAAGGTTTTTATGCTATATTATTATAACATACATGTAGGAAGCATGTTATATCGTAACTTAGTGCAAACTTAACCGCGGACAATTGTTAGCAGTTATAGTTTCAACTAACGAATCGTGTACTCCGAGCATTGACCTAAATTATTACTAAATACTAGTCGCATACGAAAAAGAAAATTATAAAAGAAATTTCATATTTAGTACAAAAACGAGCGTTCCAATTTATGTGTCAGAGCGAGACGGAGTTATAGTAGCAATTGTAAAAGTTTAAAACGAACGTCGTCGGCGCGTGCGCCGGTTGCACTTTGTTACGAGGCGCGCGGTTCTCAAACTTCAATGACATTCCTTGAGACTTTAGTTTTATAAATAATACGGTGTTTATTCCTTTGCTATTATTTACTGGGGTTACTAACTTCATATAAGTAGTCATCCAGTGCTCGAACTTCGATTACAATTCATTAATTTTATAAGTTAATGTTATCAAGGTTTTTTGAAATAGATTTCTCTGATTATTATTTATTATCAATTTTCGAGATTTTCAAATCAACAAGAGATTTAACAACGGAACAAAACTGAAGAAGTTCAAATTTTCATAAATAGCAAAATGAATAGTAATTAGAGGAACCCCATTACCAAACCGAGCTTAAAAGTTGGAGAACGCATAGAAATATAAAATAACATAAAATTAATTATAAGTTAATGTTATTAAGGTTTTTTGAAATAGATTTCTCTGATTATTATTTATTATCAATTTCCGAAATTTTTAAATCAACGAGTGATTTTCATAAATAGCAAAATTAATAGTAATTAGAGGAAACCCATTACCAAACCTAGCTAAAAAGTTGGAGAACGCATAGAAATTTAAAATAAGATAAAATTAAAAAAATCTAAAGATACATTCATTGTTTACAACTAAATTATAAAGTTAAGATTCGAAACTGTATATAAAACAAAATTTGAAATATCTTTAATTTATTTTTTCCAAAAAGGCCATGTAAAATATAAAAATTAAAAAATGATCAAATTTGGACTATTTTAAGAAATTTATATGCAAAAACTAAAAAGCACTATCTTTTAAACGCCTAAAAAAAATTACCAAGAGGGCTATTTTGAGGTGTAATATAACATACCACAAAATTGAGAAAATCGATTGATGAAACTTATTATGTAATATTGATTATATTGCAGAACAACATAGGGGTTATAACAGGTAAAATAAATATAACATGGTTTATTTTATATCGAAATATTAATTATACCAGGTGAAAGGTTAATCATTTGCAGTATTCTAGGATATGACACTTCATGGTCACATTTAAAATATAATATAATAATATCAAAACAAATACTAATAAACTAATCAAGAAAACGCGAGTAAAAGTTTGTTCTAAGTCAAAAGTATAAACACAATTTTAATAAACTTGCAATGATCGGTGTCGAAAGCTACAATGGGCGACCCGGAGTCAATTACTTTCGGTAAGAAAACGGACAAGAAACCCTTTTGTTTTAAGGTCATATATATATTAAGCACCTATTTTTTTAATTGATTTAAAACGAGAATCGAGTTCAGAGTATACTCCATAAATACTGCTACCATCTAAACATTCAGCCTGTACATAATATTTATAAATATAGGATCATATTTGATGAAACAAAGGTTTAATGACGAAATTATTTCATTCAATCAAGATTTATTATAGTTTACTTATATTATAGTTTACTTTGTCATGTAAATACAGTCACTGTAGTTTCAATACTTGGCTTAAGATTATGACAGTATCAGTTTTTAGTTATTTCTAATCTATAAAATTGTTTTCTGCACTATACTTGTTAATAACATTTACTTGTTTCACTAAAAAAACAATGCAACACAACGTACCGAAATTAATTTGATCTTTTCTTAATTTACATATAAACAGCTGACTTCTTACATATATTACTTAATGTAACAAAATATACGATAATCTAGCCAGAAAATAGACCTGCGATATATAAAATGCAATTCGAATTGGTAGTTTGCGAGTTATATGCAAACGAAAAGACTGCAAACTGGTAAAGAGACTATATTTTTTTATAATTTTTAAGGATAAGTAAAGAAAAGTAGGACATTTGTATACTTATATCAAAATTTAAAATGTAATTTTTGACACCTTTATCAAGGGAGTCAAGGGAGTCACATTCAAACAAAAAATATACTTGAAATGAAAATTCACCGACCAGTTTATTAATTATATAAAAACTTTGAGAATCGCTGACAAACAAAAGTCAGTTATGGCGACTGGCCGTTACAGTTTATCCAAGAACGTTGTTTTCCGGTCGACAGAGAAAGAAAGACAATCGGTTCGCTGGTTGGAACGAGACAGTATCACATCCACCTGTTTCTAACACCATCGCTTTTTGTAGCACACTTTTTTTTACAATTATTTTAATTGCATCTGTAGTTTCAATTGTGCAATATTGTCTGTTTAAATCTTTTATTTGTTTTACGTTGTTAATTGTTATATCTTTCACATATTATATAAAAAGAAACGTCTCTTTGTACATTAGTAAATTTTGACTTGGAAAGTACTAATGTAATTGTTGATTTTTTTCTTACTCAAAGATGTTTCGTAAGTAGGTTTTCGCAAATATTTTCTTATTAGAATTTTCTTTATAAGATGTTGATTTCATTTTATATATCGTCGTGGTGATCGAGTGGTTTGACCGGTGGACTATCAATACGATATCCACAAGTTGGAACTCCGGCATGTATCTAGGATTTTTTCAGAATTCGGGTACATTCACTAATTTAAATTGGTAACTCTAGTGACGGACGGTGAAGGAAAACATTGTAACGAAACCTGAAACTGAGAAACGTTCTTGTAAAACCACTGATGTGGGAAGATATAGAACTGTGTATTTCTTGAAGTTTGAAATCGCCAATACTTCGAGGGTTGGCTTGGTGATTATGCTAATATCTTTCATCGTAAAGAGGGCTATACCCCTGGAGATTTCTCTGACATTTAATTTCAAAGTAAAACATACTTGAACAACTTTCATTCATAGATATTATATAATAACGAGACAAAGAACTCTATAAACTGTATATAAAAGAATAATGTTCATCATGTTTTTTTTTTCGAACTGACTACTCTATTGACCAAGCAAGGTCAACAGCATCACCGGACTACGGTGTTCATCAAGTAAAATTAAGTCAAGTATGGAAATCAATTCCATAACCTTTCAGCTCAATAGTGGCTACGAAGCTTGTTAACGTTAAAATAGATTAGTTACAAAGTAACCAGTAATATAAATAACCCTGCAATATAATGTAGTTAAGTTAACTTTCTAATTAAAGTTATAAATGCGCATGTCAGTTTTTTTATACTCCTTTATACTTTAACTACTCACCCAGTCTTCATGTATTATTGTATTCACGTTATTAGGAGTACAAAAATAGACATAGGGTACCTTTTATCTACATAAAGAAATCGAAGCAGTCATAAGAACTGCCGACAGTAGTGAAATCTAAATACAATAGAATAACTGTGTTCTGTTTTGAACATTTAAATTAATTATCGCGTGAATTATTCTAACTTCATAGTTAGTAAATTGAACTTTTAACATTGGTCTGATTTTCACATCTATTGAAACTGATCTGGCTGCACAATCTCAATATTAGATATACACAGGCCTCTTATTCTACGCGTCGCTAGTCTGACGCAAGCCACGCAAGCGCAATACGATCGCTCATACTTATTAGCATGTCATGACATCAAATCTATCTTCTGCCAAAAATACCGCTCAACGCGTCTTAAAAATTTTCACTACAAAAATCTGTTTCGAAGGCTTATGTCAAATCTACATAAAGTGATCCAAGCCACGGGGCAAAGTCTAGTATATCTGGCATAGATAAACTTCAACACCGTATGATCGATTACCATGAAAATTTACTCATCTAAGTACATTCTCATGGAGGTTTTTTGCTAACCATGTCGCAATTCACTAGATGGCGTTACTTGGAATTAAGATTTACACCTTTCAATAGATCTATATGTTATAGATATGTAGTAGGTATTTGATAATGGACAATACAATAAACAGTAACAATAGTGTACGGAGCCACGGGCATGGCTAGTATATTATATTAATTCATATTATTTAAAAAAGTCGAGATAGTCATAAGGACTGCTGACAGAAGTGAAAACTTAAAAAAAAAAAAGAAATAAATGTGTCCTTTTTGAATTTTCATATTAATTATAGTTTGAAGCATAATATTTAAATATCAGAATTTGTTTATGGAAATTATTAACATTAATGTGGTTTTCATATCTATTGGCATTCGGAGAACTAATTATATACATTTTTATAAAGTTTATTAATCAATCAAACGTATGATGAGCTGCAAAATATCAATATTACGTGTACACAGGTCACTATACTTCGTGTCGCTAGTCTGCCACACAATATGGCCGGTCATGCTTACGTAGCATGTCATGACGCGAAGCTATAAATTCCTCTCCTGTCAAAAATACCGCTCAACACACCTAACAAAGTTTTCACTTTTAAAAATAGGCTATATTTACATCGACTTATAACCTGTAAAATATGAATTATTGGAAGTTCATTAAATTTATTTAATTGTATTACTAAATAGAGTATCTATATTTTATTATCGTCGATTGATTGATTACTCTATTTGTCGATACAATGTTCAATTTATGTGGAACAGTGCAACGGACACAAAACAAATTAAATAAAAGTTAATTTCGTCTCTATTAATAATTTAAGCAATACATGCGTATGAAGCTAAAGATTCATGCATTATAATTCATGTGATTTCAACTGTATATTGACATAGATCTACAATGATTAACTTCCTATTATTCCATTAATGCAGTGTGAGTGTCAAGGTTTATCGTGTTTCAAGACGTGGACCCACCTGCAATGCTTAGAAATTAAAACTCGAGTGTAGGTTTAAACCCCTACCGATGCGCATCAACGCTCACCTCACTGTTCTTTCCCTGGCATACCAAATGTTATAAAACCTATCACCACTTTGGTTAACTCTAATAAGAATCTTATAGCCACGATCTTTCGGTAGGTTATACAGGTTTTCACTATTATACCCTTATGGTCATCCTAATTTACTAATTTAATCTCATGTTTGTTAGTAATCGAAAACTATGAACATCTATAACCAATCTCAAATAGGACAACTGTCCTAATCGACATTGACCAAATTGGGCTAACCCTGATGACTTGTACCCGACAAATATGTTTATATTTATTGCTGGCATAAACTCCTTATGCTAATACTGATACAATAATTTAATCTCATGTTCGTTGGTTAACGAAAACTACAAACATCTCTAACCAATCTCAGATAGGACAACTGTCCTAATCAACGTTGATTGATTTGAGCTTACACTGATGACTTGCATCTGACAAATTCAATTATATTTATTGATGGTATAAATTTAAGTAATCTATATATTTACTATGTAGATAGAATATTTTATTATTATTATTTATTTTTCACTGATTTTACTGTAGTAAGCTTGTGACGACGATCGACAAACGGAGTGAAGTGAAGGGTCTAAAACTTTCCTTTAAATAGACATCAACGCGTTCACTTACACCTTTTATTTGAAAAATAATAATTTGTTGTAATAATTTCTGTTATTTATTGAAAAGCGCACAATTTTAATTGTAAACTGAATTATATATTATATATATAATAGTAAGAAGTTTTTAAGTAGATGTAAAAGTTGTGTAAATTAAAAAAATCCAATATAGAAGTTTTTTTAGTATCGATCATAAACTACCTACCCCAGTATAATGCTTGATTTTTGACGAAAAAACGCAACAACAACGAACCACGGCTTGAATAATGTATCTATTTATATCAAATGTTAATTATTTGCTTAATTATTCTATCTTATTTTAATTAAAACATCTTATTGTAGGTAAACTTTTTAATTAGAGTGAATCTGAAACGACCGTTTTTTGTCATAAACTTTAATCAGTATTTTTTATATTTATGTATATAAAAATAATTGTCTGACGTCCGCCATTATTATTCATAGTTACAGAGATATAAAAACATCATATAGACATAAGACACAACATCTTGTCATTCATGTGAAGTTGCCAATTGTCCACTGTACATATAATCTAACTATTATTTTTGCGGCGAATGTTTGTTTTAATTTCTTGAATAAAAGAATTACCCAAAATTGCAAAAGCAATATTCTTAATAATATTATTATTTTAAACAAGAAATTAAGACAAGGTTTTAGTACAAAAAGGAATAGTTAAATTATATGAACATATGACAATTAGCAAATTCACATGAATCACAAATTTGTGGGTCTTACGACTTCATGTTATTTTACATATGCATCAATATACGTAATTTACCTAATTGTATATTGATAAAAATATAGTCATATATATATATTTATATATATGTCATATATATGTAGATATATATCACTATAGTGATAAGTATGTACATTCACTGTAGCTATACATTTATACATCCGCCATGATACGTTAATGCGTGTCACATTCAGGTATCAACCGTAGTACTTCTAGTATTGAAAAGAGATGGTAAGGTATATATATCCATCTGTTAAACTCATCACAGTGTTTCTCTTCTTGGAAATTGCATTTTAGTTAATAAGCAGCTACTGAGAGCGTTGCAGGACGGCATGAAAGTGTTGACTATCTTGGATTGTAGTTCTTTTGACGGATCACCGTTACTAATGTATTGTACCGTGGTTTTCATCAGGTATATATTATAGTATTATATAATACACTTCCTTAAGTAATGAAAATTCCTTAACAGAACTTCGTTTAGTTTTTTTTTATTTCATAGCTCACAAACGAGCAGGTGGGTCACCTGCGGTTAAGTGATCACCACCATTCATAGACACTTGCAATACCAGGGGAGTCGCAACTGCGTTACCAGCCTGTATTTAGGGGAGGGGGGAATAGGGAAAGGAGAATAGGGGAAGGGAGAGGGAGTATGGGGAAGGGAGGTGGTCTTGCGGCACTCTCGCTGATCAAACGAAACGCAACAATGCACTATTCCTTCACGTCGGTTTTCTGTGAGAGGATGGTAGTACCCCGGGCGAGTCGACCCATCATCCTGAAACCAGTAATAGCTTCAACGTGGCTCTACCACCTAAAAAACCTTAGTTATTGTCTTCTATACATTTTAATCACTTTTTGCTCTATGTTTATTATTTTAAAGCAGCTATATAAAGCTGTTATTTATATCTATTTGTAAATAAATGTCTAAGTTTAGATTCTTAATTGTTTGACAAAGTTTTTGAGGAACAAATCTAAGATTTTTTGAAGTGAAACTTCTTTAGGCGCATGAGGGTAAAAATTTTACAGGTGTAACGTCACGCAGGTATACAACGGAAGTGACGTCATTTGCAGTAAACGCAGATTTTTCATCTATTTTTCAAGTCTCGGAAATCTAAAGTTTTAGATTTGTATAAATATAAACAAGACTTATAAATTAGTTCGCCAAAGAAGTTTCACTTCTGACATGTGTACTTTGTACACACGCAGTTTTTTTTAACTAATTTTTGCCTTTCGTGAAGTCAAGACGCATACTACAAAGTTTATATAGAAGTCTAAAGATTATGTTCAGAAAATAAAATATAACTTCATGCTCTTGTATTAAAAGGAAAAAAATGTTTAATGGTTTCTAATATTAATTCTCCGCGTGGATTAATATAGATCATAATTTCTACATAAAAAAACTCTAATTAATAAGAGTATGATTTTATATATATAATATATACCTCATGTAGCTCATAGCCACTCTCATCAGAGACATAAACTCTAATATAATGTTGTAATAAAATAACAAAGCATACAATTACTCATTTATTTTAACTCGTTGAAAAAGGACGCCGTAATAAAATAAAGATGGCCGTCGATGACGTCATTTGATACAATATCATCACATCTGAAAAAAAAATGATCATTAAAATTATCGTCACAATGATAATCAAGATTGTATACTTGAATGTTAATAATAAGACATGTCCGTTCAAGAAACTGTATGTAAGTTTTACATAAGGGTACCTTACATAATGTGGATATGTGAGTGTGTTCGTTGCGCAGGAGTCGGTTTTGTTCCAGTCAAACGCATTTCGGTCGGAAAGTCGCACGCGAGCGGACGTAACGCGCGCGTTGCACGTAAAATAGAATAAAAAAATTATAGTAAAAGAAACAGCAACAGTGTCTTGTGTAGTGGACAGTGAGTGTAGAAAGTTGGTTCGCTTTTGATTTTTCAAAAGGGTTACTTCTACTACGTGCTTTAGTTTTTCACATCGGTAAGATTTATTCTTTTTGTCTCTTTTCATTTCGTTAAGCGTTTATTTTTTTTTCCTGATTACTATTATTTTCAGGAAGTTTGTATAATCGCTAAGACACGGAGAAGTGATTTTTTATATTGATTTTAAAACAGTCATTGTGAAAACTAAAAGAGGATGTATGTTCAGAAGCTATTTTCAAGCGTCAGTTTAGAATTAGTTTAATGTTAAAATATGAGTCATATTGTGAAAACCATATTTTAAGCGTTAATATTTTTAACTTAGAATAGAGATATATTCATATTGAACTAAATATATTTGTCAGTTGTTCTTTTAAACAGTTTTGATTTATGAGCTTACTAGCTTTTACTCCCAGCTTCTCGCGTTAATGTGGGAAAAGATATTTTCCTAAGTCTCGTGAACGGTACTTTTGTCTGGTTTGAGTGTACCCTATGTCCTCCTTTGTACCCCTTGTGACGTGTATACAAAATGTCATAATAAACAGTTGATTAGTTCAAATTTTACAAACTTGGCAGTTGAAGTTAAACAACTGCTGAAATAGGTGTTTTTTTTTATTTTCTTTGCTCTTACTGGGCTAAATTTCCAATGAATAAGTGAAGGATTTTTTAATGCTGCATATATTCCGCTACCACGGACGATGCCCTTAGGGTTTAGATAAAAAAAACTTTATAGCGAGACTACGCCAGAAAAAATAACTTTCCAAATTACATGTTTGAAGCTGCAGTAATTTTGACTGTGTTGTTGAGTCAGTCAACCAACTACTTTATACATAGATACTAGCAATTTCCTGCGGCTTTGTACGTCTTTTCAATGCAATAATTATTTTATATCTGTGTGTATATAAACAATAACGAATTGACAAAAACATGACGGTTTTTCATAGTAATTTTCATCCCTCTTTTCACTACCTCGGGGGTTGAATTTCCAAAAGTCATTCCGAAGTGATCACTTACAGTATTAAAGGAACCTACATACACATTTTTACATTAGTTTATATGCTATGTGTTGAAATGTCAGTCAGCCAGACAGACATTCTTTTACACATATAGATAAACTTTACCTACTCCAATTTAAATAGGATTTAATGAAGTGTAAAAAAATTTTTTTCTTATGATTAAACTAAAACCATATTATACTAGTAACACATACAGCCGCACCCGCGTTACAATAGAATATTTAATAAAAATGTAATAAAGCTATGGCAACCTAGTTGTAAGTTACAGTAAAGTGAATAGCATAAAAACCTACTTCAGAAGAAACAGTAAAATGTAACAACCTTCATGATTCGGTAGTAATGTTTGGCAATCAGAGGTATAACAACTACAATTTATATGGTTTCTAGCTTTTGACCAAAAGCTCATCTAAAGTTCAATGACGATGTGGTCTAAGAAGGTAAGCACGTTAAATCTACAGGGTGGTTGACTCTCAAATAGAGCTACGGGAATATAGCAATAGGTGCTTGGAGATAGATATCCAACTTGAGAGTGGTAGCTAGCCAGGCAAGCTTAAAGCTTAGAAAAAGCCCTACCATGGTTTTGTCATTATGTTTTCCTTCATGGAAAGCTCCAGCTCAGTTGCTAGGATTCGAACCTTTGTCGGAACACACAATCATCGCTTCAAGAGTTAGATAAAGATGTAAAAGGTAGAGCCACACTGAGGCTATAGATGGCTTCAGCATGAATGTATCGGCTCGGCCGGGGGAGTACCACCCTCTCATAGAAAAACGACGTGAAGTAACGGGGCTTGCATTGTTACGTTTCGTTCGGTCAGTGAGAGCGCCGGAGGTCTCACCTCCCTTTCCCCCATCCCTTACTCCCTTATCCCCAAGACAGGTTGGCAACGCACTTGCAACTCCCCTGGTTTTGCAAGTGTCTAAGGACGGTCGTGATCACTTAACATCAGGTGACCCACATGTCCGTTTGCCTCATGTGATATAAAAAAAAAATTTGGATACGTAAATCAGTTTGTCAAATAATAAATAGCGAGTTGCCTATAGCATCGTAGAGAGAATATAGTATACGACTATATAGCATCCCCTTTACTTATAACAGAAACTCCGCTATAATATATTGCGTTGGTGCATCGCTACCTAACGTTTTCTCTGTAGTAGATCAAGTCTGTATAAAGCCTCCACTCAAGTTGCCCCTTGCGCAGAAACTAACATACGTCTAGGGAAGTGTGAATATGCTGTTCAAATTAGTGTAAATATATATGTTGGTGTACTATTAAATAAGATATTAGAATTTATAGTCACATTACTGTCTAAGAAGCTATCCAATACTTATCTGTTTTACTATCAGAAAAAGGAAGTATTTTCGAACCTGTATTTCAAATGTTGATCTAAAACAAATCATAATAAATAATAATAAACAAATTATATTATTTTTTATACTTTTTCACAACAGTTCTATCTGATATCAAATGATAATATGGTCTGAAATGTTAACACACTAAACCTAAAAAGACTGGGTCTTAAGTGCAGCTGCTATGTGTATAAATGCTTTGCGACGGATTTTCAAGCCAAGAGTGGTGTGTCAGAGTAGGGTTAAGGGAAAAGTCCCACCGATATTGTATATAGTTTTATTATACTTCCTTCTATGAAAGATGTATTATTAAAGATGTATTATGCTCATTATAGAATTTTAAACTTTATCACAATCTCTTTATTTTCTTGACAACCAGTCTTCTAGTAGATTATTACTGCTTAGGTAATGATAGGTCATCACAATGAACTAACAAGATGGCGGCCGTCTTGTTAGAACTTCCAGGGAGTTTTATGGCAAATCTGAATCCATGCTCCGTGGTACTATTTCCCATCCAATTCACTTATGCACAATAATAAACTATATAACGTAAAACACCACAAATATACAAAATATATATTGCTGAATAACATAAAATTATGAATAAAATATAAAATCCATTACATGGCATTCCAAGATCCTGGCAAAACTCCCTCAATATGTCACGATCTCAGAACGCGCACCGATAGTTAGTTATTTAATTACATACCGAAAACTATGTAGTACGAGATCGAATGACAATCTACTGCCAAATATTATTGCTAAATAGTATCACATTCTTAACTAACTCTGATGTTACTGATAATAAATATTTGATATTATTAGCATAGACATCTAAGAACAAACAGTTTCCTACGGTCTTATCTATATGCGAATTACTAAGAAACTAAAGCCCCTGTTAATTGTTGAAACAAATGTCAAAGTCATACGAAGCTGTGTGTGTTATGTTAGCGTATTGGAATACTATGTCTATCGATTTAAATTTGAATCTATTATATTAATAAGAGAGTTAGCGTATAAAAATCCCACTGCTGGACTAAGTGGGAAGCCTATTTTCCGTGGGAAGTTACAGGTATTACACGTCAACTCAAAATATATCCACATAAAATCCACAGCTTTATATTTTCCTGCATACGTATTGTAATTTAAAGCGGATAAAGTCAATGACGTACACTAGTGCGGTCAAAATCAAAATCAAAAATATTTTATTTAATTTAGACCCTAAGAAGGCACTTACGAAACTATCACGAGTCGGAAAAGAACCCATTCATCGAAAAGAACCGGCAAGAAACTTGATCGGATTTATATTTTTAAGATACGTATATATTTAAAATACATTACATGTTACAATAGTTTTTTATGGGTGCACGGAGAGGAATCGATTCCAGACACCAACATCGTTCACATATTCTACTCTCTAATAACCTTTTGACAGCAAAACCCGCTTGACATGGTGCTTAAACTCATATAGTCCGGCAAATCGGTAATATGCCTTAGGGGTTTGTTTTAAAACCCAACATAAAAAAACGACAACTTACTGTATAACTGTTAACGTGTCAGCTCACCCCGAAAAGGACAAAGCGTGATGACAATTAAAAATGTTGCAATCTAACAACTAACGCTCCGCCCCACATTCCGGCGTTTGGTAAAAAAAAACGAGCGTAATCGATTGACTTACGTAAACAAAATCGGTGCAATATCTCTTACTTAAGTTTATCGCGAGTGTTGAAAATACGAGAAATGGGAGACTTTAAAAATGTTGTTTGTTTCATACCACAATATTTAATATAGATTATACGACTAGTTATAATTTTATCCGTCTACGGCGAAACCAAAAACAGTCGAGTTATAAGGACGGCCAATAGAAGTCAAAACTCAAAACAATAGAATAACTGTGTTCTCTTTTCAATTTTTTATTTCATAAATTTCATATTCAATTTCTTGTCATCAATCTAGTTTTCACATCTATTGAAACTGAAAAATAATTATATACTTTTTTTATACAGTTGATTAATTAGTCAAACATATTATTCGAATGTAGCAATGATTTTTTCTGAATTTACGTACATTAACTATTTTAAATTGGTCACACTAACGGCTGACGGTGAAGGAAAACATCGTAAAGCCTGAACTTGACAAATGATTTGTAGTGCCATCGTATGAATATATAGAAATGTATTTTGGGGTGTCGCGGGGTGTCGAATAACATCATAAGACTTGAGACACCCAAGCCAACCGCACTTGCACGTGGTGCACCCTGCTGAATAACGAACGAGGCAAAAGCGGGGTGGTAGGGTTTTACAGCCTGACTGGGTCGCAACCACCATGTATATGGCGAAAAAGCCCGTCATAGTGATTCGCTTCTGCGGGTCGCGTTTCGGGATCAGCCTGTGCATATCCAGCTTTTCGCAGGCCGGCATGACAACGGCGACCGGCGCTGGATAGTGTGTCACTCGGTGGTCGCCATTGTTTTTGGACTATACTGTGCTTACCATCAGGCATAATGTAGTCATTTTACCGTGTTACAATTTAAAAAAAATTGGTATTCTCGTAGCTTGAAATGACCAATACGTCGTGAGACCTTCATTCGTGAGGAGGCCTGTAGCCCTGCTGTAGGTCTCTTACAGGCTAATGATAATGATTAAGTATAGACCTATGGTAATTGACTAAGTCTATAGTAGGTAGAATAAAACAAGTAAGCATTGTGTATCACATAAAAGAAGAGGAAGAAAAATACATTTGTCACTCATTAAACTCAACTAAACAATTCGTTCAAATGTAACTAATAAAAGTTTCAGTGTTTTTGTAGTCGGGTTATATATAAAAAATAAGTTGTTTTAAAAATCGCATTTCAATTATAGTTAAATACAGAGTACTAGCTGTGCGCCCCGGATTCGCACGGGTGTAAATTATGAAGAAAATGAGACCATGACCAAGAAATGTCAATCTGCTAATTCGGACAATATTTATGAAGATCTCGCTACTGTGTTTTATTTTATTCATCCACTCGCTTTTTATATGGAGATTCTTTCAGACAAGTTTTCAAATACTCTCATTAAAAAAAAACTTAGGCATTCCTTCCACATTAAGTATCAAGATATTGTTTTAAAAACTCTTACACTCCATCGTTTTTCGGTTCGTCGACAATTTTACAAACATAAAAATATCCAACCTTACATAAGCTTACACAAGTGAAAACGCGTCGTTTTTTTTATCTAATCAAGCTGGTTCAAGTGTGGGAACCATTATGAGCTCGGGTCTAGGTTACAACGCTCATTGTTTAACAAATACATATTATTCACACGACTTTACCGGTTATTCGCGTATATTATTCTGTTAATATTTAAACTCGAGTTTATTACTGGTTCGCGACTTTGTTTTAGTGGTAGAATATTGCACCACCACATCAGATAGTCAAAGTTTCAACCCTGAAAGGAGATTTTGGTTAAGGAATGTATCGTGATAAAACCATAGTACGATCGTCATCACCATCAGTCTGTAAGAGGCCCACTGCAAGGCCATAGGCCTCCGAAGAAAGGTATGCACATAATCACCTCCACGCCAATCCACGACGTACTGGCGATTTCAAACTCTGAAAAATTCATAGTTCTATGATTCCCACATACAGTAGTACTAAAAGAGCATTTCTCAGGTTCAAGTTCGCTCGCGATGTTTATCTTCACCTTCAGCCAATAGTGTTACCAATTTAAGTTAGTAAATGTACGTGGATTCTGAAAAATCCATTGATATATGCTGGGGTTCGAACCTGCGGACATCGGAATGATATTCCGCTGCTCAAGCTACTATACCACTACAATTCGACACGGGTACGATGGTAAATAAGGCTTTTTCTAACGTCCGACTGACTAGCTACCATCGTCAAGTTGACAATTTACAATCACAGTTATATTTTAGAGTATAGAGTCATCACTCCTTTAAGTCTAAAATGTTATTTTCATGAGTAATTAAACTTTTGTAACTTATTTAAATCTTAAAAAAACTGAAATAAATTTTATTCAACTTATTGCTGGTAAGATAAATTGCGCTTAATGGATTTTATCTGTTAATAAATAAGACCGAAATGCTTTTAATTTCTTATATAAAGAGTAAAGAGGTTGTTATCCTTTTTGTAATTTATACAACTCGCGTCAATATTCGAGAATAATCGCAGATTGCTCGTAGTTCCGACTTCTCCTTCTATATTTATTTTTGACAGACAATCTTCCAGTAGATTCTTACTCCCATTGTCGAGTATGTAATGAATATTATAAGTTTCTTGTGATCATTTCAATGAACTAATAAGACGATGGTCATCTTGTTAGAACTCCATGGTATTATTTCCCATCCACTTGACTTGTGCAGAATAATCGAACTATATTACGTAAAATACCACCAATATTACAAAATATAAAGCCAAATAACTCAATATTATAAATAAAATATAAAAGTCAACTTATACAATTGGATTGTTTTTTTTAAATATTAGTTATCTCAAACTATTTATAAACCTATTTGGAAAAATCTTTTTTTATTCGAAAGAGGATATTTTCAACAAGGTCCTGCTTTAATTTTATTAGCATTGTACCCCGGATTTCGTATATACGAACACCAGGAAACAAAATGTATAGTAATTGGGATATTGCTAGATTTATGACAATTTAAAATACCTAATTATTGTTATGAACGTTCCCATTAATTTTTTAGAGTATTTTTTTAAGTTGGTTCTATTTATTGTATAATAAAAGGATTATTTACATTTTGTTTAGTTGGTAAATCGATGATATTTACAAAATTTTTAAAACTAGCTCGACTTTTTAAATTTTATTTTTGTATGCCAAAAGGCAGCAAACAGGCTGACGGTCCACCTGATGATAAATGGTTCCCGTCACCTATGGACAACTTTTGGGGGATCACTGTCGTTTTGCCAACCTTCAAGAACACGTTTCAGTCCCCTCTTGAAGAGCCCCATGTAATAGCCCTCAGGAAATGAATTCAGGAAAAAGACAAATATATATTTCTTTTTCTCTATATTTTTACCCGGAGTTTGTTCAAACAGAATCCATACAGCAAAAACAATAATCAAACAAACATATCACAAAAGGAAAGAATAGCAAAACAATAGATTGAAAAACAAAAAATTTGCAATCAATGGTGGTAACTGTGTTAATATTCCCTCGGTATGCTTAGGTATATCATGTTTTCAGATCAATCGGTATATATAATCAACAGAGTTGGTAAAGTGTCTGTACTCGAATGAGGGGTAACTACCATGCACACGGTAATAAAAACAGTCATAGTGACTCTTTTTACTTTGTCGCGTTACGGAATCAGCCATTGGAAGCCCAACAGTTGGAAGGCTTGCAAGCTGGCATGACTACGTCTACTGCCACTGGATTGTATATATTATTGTTATCGATGTCGTTTTTAGATTCTTCTGAGCTTGCCAGAAAGGCGTAACAGCGTAAGAGTAAAGACTTCTATATTGCACTAGACGAGTTATATCCAAAAGAGAACTGATCTAAATTCAAATAGTTATTTGCATGTAAGTCACCGCCGAGTTTATCTGTGTCTGTTGTTAAAACCGCGATCGCAGACTAAAAAAGACATTCATTATTACTGGGCAACTTGCTGGTTACAAATAAATTATTTTACGTTTAAAAATGCAAACAAATTAGTACATCTATAATAATATCATAAAATGTTTGCTTAAACTCGCTAAACTCAGGAATTACAGGTCCGATTTGAATTTCAGTAATAGATAGCTCATTTATCGAGGAAGGCAAGGCTATATATCATCTCGCTAAGACCAATAAGAGCAGAGCACCACTGAAGATGTTTCAAAATCGGGGTTATCGTACGTATTTATTTTAGTAATGGTAGAGCCACGCTGAAGCTATTACTGGTTTCAGTATGAATGGGTCGACTCGTCCGGAGTAGTACCACCCTCACACAGAAAACCGACGTGAAGTAACAGTGCTTGCATTGTTGCGTTTCGTTCGGTCAGTGAGAGCGCCGGAGGACCACCTCCCCTCCCCCTCTCCCTTCCCAACTCCTCTCCCCCAAACACAGGCTGGCAACGCACTTGCGACTCTTCTGGTATTGCAAGTGTCTATGGACGGTGGTGATCACTTAACATCATGTGTCCCACCAGTTCGTTTGCCTCCTATGATATAAAAAAAATATATATGTTATCCTTCTACGTACACGAAGTCGCAAGTGAAAGTTAGCGTAAACCCAAAGTAACTATTCCACGGGATAGTAGTCACGGGCAGATGCTAGTTTTTAAATATAAACGAATCTATTTTCCCAGCTAAACCACACAATGGGTGAAATAAAGTTTATGATAACTGGGTTTTAACCCGCTCACTAGTTTTGAATCCAGCTACTTATCTATCTTTACTCATTACGTATAATCTGAGTTATAGTTATTCTCGTCATTTAAATTGGCATACTGTTTTCAACTAATGAACTAAACGGAAGGTGTAGTAATTTGAGCAACAGACTTATTATGGCCGCCGCCGCGTGTTAGATACAATTCCTACACGGCGTTCTTATTTGTGCGATCAACAAATAACAGTTTTGAATCTAGATGTACTTGGTGTCTATTAATTGTATAGCTTTGAACTATAGAGAACTCGCATATATATTTAATAAAGTAAATTTTCAAAAAACAGAATAACCGACTTCATTATCAATCAAAAACCCATAAGGCATTAAAAAGCGGAAAATAAATAGTTTATCAAATTAACCAAATTAAATAAAACATATGAATATGTGTGCTACTTAGAGATGTATTGGAAGTCGGTGCCAAATTGAAATGGGACTATACGGGTTGTACCAGCTTTCAAATAAAAAAAGAATAATTAAAATCGGTTAACCCAGTCCAAAGTTATGAGGTAACAAACATAAAAAAAACACTCTAATTGAGAACCTCCTCCTTTTTTTGAAGTCGGTTAAAAAGAAAAGAAATCACTTTATATTTTTGTAGAAAATATTTTAGTTAGTGCACTGATAAGGTAGTACATGAATTCTGTTATAAGAATTATGTCAAAAAAATACAATTTAGGCCCTCAATATCTATTTATAGACGTCGAAACACTGCCAACGGTTCGTAAAACATTCCAGTCATCGAGTAGAACGGACAAGCAATTCGATCTGGTTTATACATATTATTTATTAATGTTTTTATATACATTTATAAAAGTATTACTTGTAACACTATCTTCCGATTTATATTGGATGTACTTAGGTAATAAACAATAAAACTTGTTATTGTTTATTGTAACTTGTAAGTTATTGTTAAGTAAATAAATAAGGTACTTAAGAAACTTAGTGTAATAT
>MU160985.1:19106-55447 GCA_015888305.1 Antheraea pernyi
TCGAAATGATCGAGAACGTTCTATGACGCTGAGAAATTAGTAAACAATAATATAATATACTTTAAAACATTTACGGTTTAATTATTAATTTTATAAATTAATACGGTACATCTGCCACAGCACCTGCTCGGGAAATAAGAAAATAGTAACGTTAGATTTTCCACTTTTTTCACATGACAACAATTTTGAATAAGGCGTTTTATACGATATTTTTTAGAATTAACGGCCTATAATACATGTCTGTAATTAAATAAGTATGTATATACATTAGATTTATATTGATTTTACTGCGAAGTTAAATTGAGATGATATATGTTCAAAGGAGTATCCAGTCTTAAAAATCAGTACAAATCTAATATCTACGTTGGAAGACATAGCCATTTTCACACTAGTAGACTTTCATAAATAACGTTATTACTTCTAATTTTCATAATATCGTAGTGATTTAGGTAATAAAATTATCTGTGGTCCAATACATGGTACAGAAATTACTTATTATCATTTATTAAATTTTTTCAATTTTTATCACACATTAATAATTATAATAAACTCAATAAGTTTCTAGAGTGTTCTATGATGAATTCACAAAAATGTATCAATAAAGTATATAGCTATCGATCTTTATATAAAATTAATTACAAATATTACGTATTTGGAATTAAATTGTAATTTTTGTAACGTGTATTCGACCGAATTAATTATAAACTTATTATTAGTCTTATTTGTGACGACTTATATGTTTACGCACAAATGAGTACGCATCTTCCATCTTTGTAAACCTCAAAATAACTCGTAATTTTGAAATGTGAGAAAACTAACAACTACTTACAAGGAATAATATCTAAATATATAAATGTTCGAGGTTTAAATAGCCAATTATTGTTAGTGTAAGTAAATATATATTTAGTTAAGTGTAGGGTTAGATAAAATAATGCATTAATAGCGGTGACAGATCGACTCTGTGTCTTTATGTACATTCGGCAACAGAATAATTAAATCAACGTTTTTGACAAATATATTTTGGAATATCGTCTTTTAAATAGGTCCATGATAATCCAAAGGTTTTCTATCTTGTTATTGAGATTAAGAAATGTCATACTTTTATCTGTTACACTTTTGACAGTAAACGTCAGCTACAAAATGGCGACTTTCCTCGTAAAATTTGACAGAATTTTACAAAATCTTTGATTTGTCACGTCTATTTAAAAGATGACGATCTAAAAATAATAATATGGAAGAAAAAAATATCCATAGACCCACAATAATTCATGAAATGTTACTGAAATTATAAAAGCTAGTTTCTTCGTTTTTTTTTGTCAAGGAAGAAACATGCAATATTATACAGAAGACTGTTGCTGATTGTATCCGATGAAGCATGTGCCACTGAAATAATACGTCATCAGATTTTTATAGTTATAGAATACGTCCAAGGAAATCTAATGTGCAATTTTTCTCATTTTCATATCATCTCGTTTTAGTTGTTTAGTTACACTGTAAATATTAATTTAACATTATGTGTATTTGAAACGTAAATTTAATTAAAAGAATAACTTTTTTTTTTTTAATATAAATAATAAAATTATTTTACCACAGGTTTTATATTGTTCTAAACATATTTTTTTTCCCTCTAATATATTTAGAATGTTTCGTTGATGTACAGTGATTGTAAATATGATGAGAATTGATGTTCATTTTGTTAGAGCGTAGTTGAGGCGATTCGATTATATTTTTTGCTATATTTCTTTGTAAATTCAGCTATTAGGTGTTAGTTATTCGTCGTGTTTTTAACTTACGAGAACACTTACGGCTAGATGAAAGTATACACATGTTTGTGTTCGATCTATAACGCATAGTGAATAATTATAAAATGAATTAATCTCCGATATTATTATATAAAACATAATGCAAAGGAATTATTTTAATGAAATGTCCAATTATAATTATGGTATTTATTGTTTGTAAGTTGTTATTGATTTGTACGAAGCTGCATGTCGATTAGTGAGTTATTGATGAATGTGAAATGCATTGAAAGGTTATCATATTGTGACTTGTCGAGTCTTTTAAAAGTATTTCTATGAAAAAAAAAGATTAAAATAAATAAAACATGTGATTTAAAAGCTTTTTATTTACATAAGTTTAAAATAAATACATTTTTACCAGATTTTTTCTAATTATTGACAAAATTAACTAATAATTCTATGAATATATATGATAACTTAAAAATAAATTCAGTTAAAAGTAGAAATAGTTATTCATATACACAAAATAAAGACGAAACGTCTGTATGAATATAAATTTTTTTACTGATTGGATATGAAAGTATTTATATGCAGTGACAAAAACATAAATATCACACCGTCATTTTTACAATTTTTGTCTGTATTGGGTAATTTCGGAAACTGCTGGACCAATTTTGATGGGAATTTCACTAATAGCTGGAGTCTACAAGAGTAACATAGGCTATTTTATTTTAAACTAGCTGTTACCAGTGCCTTCGTCCGCAGTGCTATCTCCAAAATGATTCAACCGATTTTCACGGGACTCTCGTTGCTAGTTAGCTGTCCTTATAAGAAGTAGCTTAGGCTATTTTATTGTAGACTAACTGTTATGCGCGAGTTCATCCGATCTGTAAAGCTGATCCGTGAAGCTGTAAAGGCCTTGCTAAGCCAGTAGCGTAGTTTAGTCGGTTAAAAAAAATATTTTCCGTACTAGCTGTTACTCTCGATTTCATCTACGTGAAATATCCGAAACGATTTTCACAAGCCTTTCACTGATAGATAACTGAAGTTCTAAAAAGTAAGTAGTATGCTATTTTATTTTAAATTCAGGATTACGCGTAACTTCGTACGCAAGGAATTTAGAAAAAATATGTTGTCCAGTGCAAACATGTGTATGAAGCGTGCGCTGACCAGTACAGTCTCCAAAAAGAACAAATATAATTTAAATTCACACATTTGTATGTAGTTAGGACCATACGGTCTTTTTAGTTAATCAGGCGGCCATTTTGCTTTATTTACCGCGCTCGCATCGACATAACTTGAAAGAAGAAAGAAAGAAATACTTTATTGTTGGAACAACCATACAATTAAATTAAATTATACAAATAATTATGACAGAAAAAAAAAACATTTTAAAAATAAAAAACTAGGTGTCCAACAATTGGCGAACCCATTCAGCAAAAATCTGCAATACTGTAAGTAGTACTGCAGCGCTGATTTTCGATGGGAGCCTATAATATGATGATAAACGGACGTTAAAGTTAGTACAAAATTTGAGACGAACAAACAAATAACACAGACACACGTAACACGTCAAAGTTGGTCATACTAAAGAGAAATAAATGCTGTAACCACAAATTTAGGATTAAACATAACAAATGTAAATGTATACGGAAAAAGATTTAAAAAAATAAAAAATGCACACCAATAAACAGGGCTTAAAATAAAACTACGTGAATACATTATACGTCACTTAAATTACTGAGTTTGAAATTGCAGTAGATAATGCTTATATGAGAGTTTAAAGCTAAGTTTACTCTTTTTGGATCGACATGGTGGTGGGATGTTGTTCCAACCCCTCTTTGAAGAGCAATTAAAAGATTACAGAAATAGACTAATAACGCTGTTAGAGTTAAATAACGGACATTTTATTTTTCTAGTATATAAATATGGACAAACGAACAGTGAAATATTTACTTTAATATCGTTATAATAAGGTTATATTACAAAGGGCATGGACTAAAACATAGTAAGATATCTTTTCCATACGACAAATACACGATTTCTTTTTCATCTTACAAGCACATACATGTTGCCCAATTGGATTTATATCGAGTGGATTTTTTTTTATAAATAATAATTAATTAATCATACACTGTTAAATGTCAGAATACTCGGCCGCTGTCCAAGGTATTTCAGGGTAAACACTTGTTGGAGGAGCAGACGTAGTGCCGATTAGACAGTCCCTGCTCCTCCGGCCAAAAGGTGTAACAAGGTACCATGAGGTTTTAGTCCATGCAACTCAGGCATACCCCTGTGCTACACGGCGGGATGGATAACCGTTAAGGATTTCAACAAGAAAAAAAAGGTTAACACATGCGTAATCTTGTATTATTATCAATAGTACATTATCACTCGAATATTCTCCATTCAAAAATGAGTAAAAAGGTGAAAAACACATTTATCTTAATAATATAATGAGTCAACAAAATAAGCGGCCAGCATGAAGTGAGAGGGGCGGGTTGCGATAATAGCCACCGGGCCTGTAAACAAATGAGTGAGCGTACATCACAATGAATATAAAGCGGAAAGAAATTCTTTATCCTGTAAATCATTCATTTACTTCCATGTTTACGGTATTCAATTTTTTTTAACATTCCCAGTACTTTTTGGACACACTCTGCAAAAAAATTAACTTCGTCAGGTGTTTTTCCTTAAGTCTTCCCTTCATTCCCAAAAAACAAAACCCATTCATGCTGTTGCCAGTAATTATATTAGTAGTAGAGATTCGACGGTTCCGCTTCTGTTCTGATTTTTTTTTTCGCCGAGAAATATCGAAACTAAAAAAAAAAAAAAAAGTTGGATCCAGAACAGAAGCGGAACCGTCGAATCTCTACTACTAATATAATTACTGGCAACAGCATGAATGGGTTTTGTTTTTTGGGAATGAAGGGAAGACTTAAGGAAAAACACCTGACGAAGTTAATTTTTTTGCAGAGTGTGTCCAAAAAGTACTGGGAATGTTAAAAAAAATTGAATACCGTAAACATGGAAGTAAATGAATGATTTACAGGATAAAGAATTTCTTTCCGCTTTATATTCATTGTGATGTACGCTCACTCATTTGTTTACAGGCCCGGTGGCTATTATCGCAACCCGCCCCTCTCACTTCATGCTGGCCGCTTATTTTGTTGACTCATTATATTATTAAGATAAATGTGTTTTTCACCTTTTTACTCATTTTTGAATGGAGAATATTCGAGTGATAATGTACTATTGATAATAATACAAGATTACGCATGTGTTAACCTTTTTTTTCTTGTTGAAATCCTTAACGGTTATCCATCCCGCCGTGTAGCACAGGGGTATGCCTGAGTTGCATGGACTAAAACCTCATGGTACCTTGTTACACCTTTTGGCCGGAGGAGCAGGGACTGTCTAATCGGCACTACGTCTGCTCCTCCAACAAGTGTTTACCCTGAAATACCTTGGACAGCGGCCGAGTATTCTGACATTTAACAGTGTATGATTAATTAATTATTATTTATAAAAAAAAATCCACTCGATATAAATCCAATTGGGCAACATGTATGTGCTTGTAAGATGAAAAAGAAATCGTGTATTTGTCGTATGGAAAAGATATCTTACTATGTTTTAGTCCATGCCCTTTGTAATATAACCTTATTATAACGATATTAAAGTAAATATTTCACTGTTCGTTTGTCCATATTTATATACTAGAAAAATAAAATGTCCGTTATTTAACTCTAACAGCGTTATTAGTCTATTTCTGTAATCTTTTAATTGCTCTTCAAAGAGGGTTATTAAATACGCTCAAAAATAGAATAACAATCATGGACTAAAACTGTGTTATTATTGGACGGGACGGGGCATAATAGGATTAAATATTAAAGTTTAGAATAGCGTTTGTTTTTTTTGGTTAATTTTTAAAAACATCTTTTCTAAAAAGGACTATTGAGACCGCAATCGTGGATTAATTGTGAAGATAGTAAATAATATTATACAGTGGAGTTTAAAACGTAGTTATTTCACAAACTACTAATGCAGTTTTAAAATTATATTTTGGATAAAAAAGCCTATTTATTTTAGAATGTTTTAGCTTAATAAACTACACGCTTATAGCTTTTAGGAGTGGAAAGAAAAGCGCTGGAAAAATACGTGGCGTAACTTTTCTACAATTAATAAAATATAGTATTTAAGAAGTGATGCGGGCGAAACTGCATGGCAGAGATAGTTCGTTAATATCTGATTACAATTAATAATGCTGTATTAATACTGCTCTTCTGTAATACATTCCTACTTTAGATTTACAATAATGAAACATGTTGAAAAATGTAATATGCACACGGATACTGCAGCTTTTATAATCATTCAATAAATGAATTTCAAAGCATGAAATAAGATTTCATGTTATTATGCTAAATTAAACGAAATTAGTATTTACTTCTTGATTGTGTCGCTAAGAACAACATAAGAGACAACTTATTGCATATATTTCAGTGATCATAATATACCAGGTATAAAGTTTAATACCCTTCAATCCTTTGGTAGTTCATGGTCACATTTAACATAAAAAATAATAATATCAAAACAAATACTAATAAACAACAAAGATAACCTTAGTTAAAGTTTGTTCTGTATTAAAAGTATGGGAAAGATACTTTTAAACGTAAAAAAATCAAATCTAGGTTCAATGAACAACATTAAAGGGGCGCTTTTCAAGGTTATTCATTACGTGACTGCTTATCGTCGGATACCGCACGGTCGAACAAAGGGAAGCGGGGCGCGGGTCGAAGTAGAGGACGCGGGCGGGACTGCGCGGCACGGTGTGATTCATTGCTTTCCTTATTATTACACCAGTTCGTTATATTTTATATATAATATTGCTGCTGTTTAACAAGTCACGTGTATAAGTGTTACCATAATGCAAATTATGCGTTAAATACAAATAAAACTATATCAAAATATCATAGGAAAACAATAGATAAAATAATACGTAGTTAGCATACGTAAATATATTTGGAATTTCGTTGGATGTATGTAAATAAACATTCTAAGGGTTAAGGAATAAGAGAAACTGTCTAGCTATGTGATTTTAAGGTTTAGGCGTTCTTGAAACTTTCTCATTACTAATAAATAGCCTTCGAGTACTCAAAATTGGGCCTTAATTTATTCAATTTCTAAATTTCATTATTGAGTTATTTTCTGTATGCGAAGAGTGTACAAACTGATAAACTACTAGATCTAAGGATTATAAAGTAGAGATGGGTAAAGATTTACAATCAAAGTATTTAACTCGTCGATGGTATGAAAAAAAAACACAAGGCAATCATAAGGATTTTTGGTGCGATCTTAGTATGTTATGCAGTATGTTTTATTTACAATCTTGTGTTTATATGACTTCATATTTTATAATATCAGTGGTGTTTTAGATAATTTAGTTAGGTTATTACGCACAAGTGTGATGAATGGGAAGTAATACCGCGGAGCATGTGTAGAACATTAAACCCTTCGCAGAAACAACTTCAGCCCGTGCGGGTGGTTAAATAAAACTATCTATCGTCCTTATTCGCATATGCATGTATTTTTTTATCTCGAACTGGCTACGCTATTGACCTAGCAAGGTTAAGAAAAGCTTCACCGGCGTACTATATGCTTTTATTTTTTTCTTCTCGAACTGACTACGCTATTGGCTTTGAAAGGACTTTGCACCTTTACCGGACTACTATATGCTTATATTAAAATTTTAAATCAATAGACCTAGAAATTTATTTTCAAATGTTTTATTGATAACATAGAATCTCGTCCGTAAACATAAAAGAAAAGAAAGAAAATCGTTAGACACCACACAGGAGAAAAGATACAGAACTCTTTGTCTTCGATTAGATAAATATTTCTAGCTAAATTTTTATAATTTATAATAATAACATTCTATACAAATGTGTACAGTCGTTGAAAGCCTTCGCTTTTTTACAAACGTCCTGCTTGTGTTGCGTCGCCTCCGCGCTTTCCAAACACGTTCCACCGATTTCGTACATTGTATTATGTTGGGAGATTTGATGCGCTACTTCTACCCGTTTCCTGTAATAATATAGTTTAATTTTTATATTTATATATGTAAAATTATTTCCTTGAGATGAGTGGGGAGTCCTGTTCAGACCCTGATCGAGGTCATATACTACTCGTTTCTTTACTTAATGCGTACGTGACCCGTAACTGAGTCTGCCTCGACTACGTGCTTCGCGTAGTGCCGACGTATTTCGAACGTAATGGAGTGACTGTCTGTGGATTTATTCCAATTGCGAAGAAGTAAAGAGGTTATATCGACTTTTTATATGTATACTTATAATATACTAGCATCTGCCCGTGCCTTCGTCCGCATAGAACGAACTTTGGGCCAATGCTAACTTTAACTCGCGACTTCATTTACGTAAATTTACCCCAATTTTGTAATATTCATCGTTGGTGCTCCGCTCCTATTGGTCTTGAGCTATCTAACACTGAAATAACTTCTCAAATCGGACCAGTAGTTCCTGAGATTAGCGCGTTCAAGCAAACAAGCTCTTCAGCTTTATAATATTAGTATAGATATCTTCTCATTTACTAACGCGGTGGATTCCTCTTTTAATAGATCTAACCTTAGAAGTGATAATGGTTTAGTTAATACCGTGTTCGGACACCGCATCGATGGACATAGGTTTGAATCCTAGTTACTGAGTTGGAGGACCTTTCGGTGATGGAAAACTTTGTCATAAACCCATGGTGGTATGGACTTTTCTAAGTCCGCTTTGTTCAAAATTTGTCGCCAAGCACGTTTTGGTGTATTCCGATTGCTGAACTTGAGAGTGAAGTCATGACAAGGTTTGTATGATAGAAAATACTTGTAAAATAGTATGGAAAAGGAAAACGCGGGTTAAAATCCTCCACATTAAAAAAGTGATACAGAATACGTTAGGGAAATCTTTAAAAATATTAAGATGACTGACATTACGTTGTTCAGTTTGCATTATTCATCACATAATTATAGTATAGAAGGAAGATCTGATCTCATTTATCGTTGTCGATTAAAACGCAATATTTCAGAGATTGTACTATAGTTTAGCAAAATAATCAGAACTGTATAATGAAGCTTAACTGTCTTAACCTTCTATACCTGCGCATCGGTCTGACGAAACCGATCGACATT
Source organism: Antheraea pernyi (assembly GCA_015888305.1). Lineage (NCBI taxonomy): Eukaryota > Metazoa > Arthropoda > Insecta > Lepidoptera > Saturniidae > Antheraea > Antheraea pernyi. Next base: position 28,032 of record MU160985.1, read on the forward strand.
GTGTACAGATACATATAATGTATGTACGAACGTTCACGTTATACTCATTTGAAATAGGCAAAGAATTTTGGATTAAAAAAAACAAACGAGTAAAACTTATGTCATCAGTTTTACAGAACAACGCGCAGGTATAGGAAGGTTAACTATATGGGTAAATATATATAAAAACAATCAATATGTACTTATAAACTTCCAAATTAATGACACCGTTGGAGTTCATGATACCGAACTTCTTGAGTACGCAAAAAATGATACACGGTTCGTCTGATTCTTGGATCTCGATGCGCCTTGATCGTGCATACATTTCGTTGAGACATTGGCCAGCTATCATATCGCTCAGTTTATCATGAGCATACATAACGGAGACCCTCGCGTGTATCGTGCAGGAGAGGACTAAAGCTGCAGTTATCAACAATCCTGGAAGAGAAATATCGAACCTGTTAAACAAGTGAGATTGCCATTAGATTCAGTTCACATGAAAATGTATTATTGTATCCCCAGATTCCTGCAGCATTAAAGTTATCTGTCTGTTAAATGTAATATGTTCCGCAATCCCTAGATATTAATAATACAAACGAGAACGTGAATTTAATTCACTGCTTAACCACTAAGTGTAATTTTACATACACGTTGTGAGGGGCAAAGGGAATAGGGTACTTTTCGTCCAGACAAAGAGTATTGTTTGCGCGGTCAAATCTACATTAACGGATCGAGGTCGCGAGTTAAAGCCAGTATTTATGTATAGTTTTACCAATATAAAAGTGTTAATTTTTATTATAAATCTATGATATTGGTGAGGCGGATGCCCCGCCATCTAGTTTAATAATGATACTCGTAATTTGTAGACGTGCGAGGACCAGGCAGCTGCATCCAGCAACTTAGGTAAGCGAAAGTGCTATATATACCTCCCGTATCCATCACATACTCTCACATGCTCGGGGTATAGACAAAGTTACACTGACACGTATCCCCGTGTTCAGACATAATAAGTTCTCATACCGCACAGTGAGCACGGCTATTTACACGCCTGCCTCACCAGATATAGTATTGGCGTAATGTTAGTTTAGACTGACAATAAAATGTTTTAAAATTTACTCAATTGACCCCTAAGTCTAATTTAATATCTCTATTATGTCATGATTTTGTGAATGTACTAAAACCGTTATAGTCCTGTTAAATTTGTAAGTTTGGTTGTCACAGTTGGAAAGATTTCTTCTATTTCGCTGGCCTTGATTTCATCACCTTTCGCAGAAATATTATGTTAACCCTAAATGTTTACTATTCTTGCTTGTTTGTATATGTAAGCTAGAGCAAATTTCGGAGATTATTCTATTTGTTTCTTTCTAGGTAGTAACGATGAGAGTGCGTGAGCCCGAGTAATGTTAAACTATGGAAGAGTCATCAAACCACCATCCCACCGATTCCTGCCACAATGCAGTATGTATGTGATTCCACCAAAAAGGGGAGGCGGAAAGACAGCGAGAGAGGTAGCCCGACGCCCCGGCAATACGGTGCGGAAGAGCCGGCGAGGGCGACGGAGAGATGCAGGCGTATTCCATCCCATGCCTCCCTAACGATCCTTCAGGTGGCGGACAGAGTACGACATTTAGTCCCCTCTAACCCCTCTCTTAAGACCCCTCTTCCTGAGAGGTGGGTCCCCGTTTCTACCATCCACGGCAGACCCCAGAGCGTGGCTAGGGCAGCGAAGTTTTGCTAGTCGTCATCCCACACCCTGGTTCACATTCGTGCTAAGCGGCCGAGAGGTTTTTAGTCAGTAAGAGTCCAACATAACCCTCACGCTGTCCCACGGCAATGTGAGGGTAACATATGTAGGATTTTCCTTTCGTTCAAAAAAAAAAATGTATGTGATTGGCAAAATATACTGGATTTTTTTTTTCGAACTGACTCCGCTATTCACCTAGCAAGGTCTTAACGGCGTCACCGGACTAGACAAAAGTTGATAGATGTACGACTAGACTCAGCATTACGGTTTTCTAGGCAAAGATTGCAATAACCATGCAATAACATCAGATAGATTTCTCTTTCATAATATTAAAAATAACCACTAATAATCCAAGCTATTATTATTCTTATTTAAATTAGACACGAGCATGTCGCCATCGGTTTCTTATTTGATATATAGTCAGAGCATATACAATGATGATTTTGATAGTACGTGTGAAATTTTACAAGAATATAAAATGTACATGAATGTCAGTTTCATCACATCCACGAAGTCTTTGATTAAAGGAGGTACGAATCTAATAAATATTTAATGAATACGATCAAAGACTTTGGTATGCAACGGCTACTGTAATTCAATGCACAATTCCGCGATCAGTACTTGGAAAAAGGAGAAATGCGCATTTCACTCCGACGAGCTTGATACGGACTTAATTAAAATTCAATATGAAAGTGTACTGGAACTTTTCCTTTTAAAGTTCTTTTAAAAATAAAGACAAGAAAATAATTATTCATTTTAATAATAATGTACAAAAAGTTCTTTATTACATATACGTTTCACATATTTTGTTTTGAATAGAACTCCATTATCCATATTACATCTTCTGTTGTTTATGAATATATCTTCCCATCTTCTTTATTTCACATTCTTAATTTACTCTCTGTTCTTTGTAGATGCTGTTAGACTTCTCATATATCAAGCTGTTTAGTACACTCATTGTGATGTAGCATTTTTTAGATAGTTTTGTGCTATAAATAGAAATTGTTGTTTCACAGAGGTCTGTCTATTATTATTTTAAACACTATACTCAGTTCTAGTCCTTTTGATATATTAAAAAACTACCAATCATCAATTTCCCTGTAAGATATTGCATACAATTGTGTACAGTCGTTAAAAACTTTCGCCTTTTTACACACGTCGTGGTCCAAATTCATTCCGTTGATATTCTGCGCGCAAGTCTCGCCGACATCGGAAATCAGAATTCTGGGATCGTATCGATGGAGCGCTTGAACTCTACGGTAATAATTCTTAATGTTGATATAACCGTCATTAGTCATGATGCCGAATTTCTTCAACACGCAATGAATGATGCATGGTACGTCGTTTCTGTCGATGTGTAGAGGGTATTTGTACAAGTTCCGCGGATACATCTCCAAAAGGCAATCGTGGGTTATCTTGTCGCTTTTCTTGTCACGCGCGTACAATATTGAAATGGATGGTTCAGTGTCCAGGCTTTGTGAGAAGAATTTTGCTTTGAAACCGTTCACTGTTATCACTGATAGTAGTATGAGGATGAATAATTCTGGAATAATTCATATCAAAGTTGCTGTAATTCTCATGATATCCAAATTAGGGCTTATTATGTTTGAAATTTGCCACATTTTCATGAGAGTCATGTGATAAAAGATATTAATAAGCCGCGGGCAAATCAAATTACGTTCGGTAGTAAAAGAAGCTTGTAAAAACTCGTTTGCATATTACAAATGAGTATATATATATTATCTTTACATTTGAACGATTATCTTTTTTATATGGAGATATTTCGTTATGTTTTAAACTCCATTCTTTTGTGATAGAAATAATATGTTGGTTAAACAAAATATATTCTTTTATTTTTCTATCACCGAGTTATCAGAGTAGCCGTTCATTTTTCTAACGAGAGATATCATTTTCATTCATTTCATTAAAAAAATATGTTCAGTTTATTCCATTGGAAAGCGCTTGTAAATTAAATAAATTTGATTCATATAACCAGAAAGGAGTTACGTATAGGCGGATATAGAAGTAGAGGAAGATTGAATAAAGTGTGGATTGTTTGAAGAATGATTTGCGTCTCTAAGGTGTGAATAATCGATTGAAAGATGGTAGAGAAATTGAAAGAGGAAATATGTTGTAACAAAATTTAAATACAAAATACAGTACCATTGACTACATTCTTTTTGAAGTCAGGTATATATTTATAAAAATGAGATTTTATGATAACTACTTATATACTACGATACTTTCTGTACAACATTATTCTATAGAAGCGTGTCCCACTTGCGGTATAAAATTATATTAAATAATAACTTACTTTCCATTTTTCTATTTTATACAAGAAAAACCCGATCACTCGTAAATATTACAAAACATTATTACATCGATGGATGTTCCGGAAATACTGAAAGAGAAATCTGATATTTTCCTTTCTGTTACGTGTTGAAATGTGTTGTTTCAGAAATACACGTCAATGTTTTATACACTTGCCCGTTTGGGCTAAACAATTGGCTTTGTTATATTTCTGATAACAGGGCGAAAAGGCTTCGTGTGACGTAAAACATAACATACTGAATACAGGTGTTTGGTAGAACTTACTATTTGTTCTATCGTTTTTTTATATATTCATAAAGTAATATTGATTTGTTTTTTTTTTTTAATAGAACGACGTTAAAATAGGCCCTGGTGATCGAGTGGTTTAACTGATGGAATATCAGTTCCACGTCTGCATTTACGAACGTCGGTTTTTACCCGCGAATTTTGCGGAATTCGTTTACTCTTCGCTTAGAGCGTTGATGGCTTATCTGATAACGTGTTCGGACACAATGTTCATGGACGTAGGTTCGAATCCTTGCAACTGAATCAGAGCTTTCGATGAAGGAAAATATGGTTATGAAACTATACCACGGTGGTAGGGTTTTTTTTAAGTCCGTCTGTCTAGCTACCACACTCAAGTTGACAGTCTGTCGCGAAGTACCTGTTGGTGTATTCCAGCACCTGCAGTTGAGAGCAAAAACCCTCTAAATTTGGCTTAGACCAAATCTTCATTTAGCACCAGACGAGATTTTAGTCAAATCAAATCAAAAATACTTTATTCAGTTTCGGCTCTAATGAGGCGCTTATGAACGTCAAAACAACCTAGAAAACAACCCAGTCGTCGAGAAGAACCGGCAAGAAACTCGATCAGCTACATCTTTTTAATATATATATTTGGAATACATTATACGTTACAATACCGTTTTTATTGAATGCACAGAGAGGTGTCAATTCCAGATATCATCATCGTTCACATATTAATCCACTCTATAATAATAGCTTTTCGACGGTAAAACCCGCTTGACATGGCGCTTAAATTTACAGTCCGGCAAATCGGGTTTGCTATATAAATTACTGCTTTTGCTAAGTATGAAACATGGGACGACCAGTTTGTTACAGTTTCTAGTTTTTACGGGCATACATTTAATTATCAAGAACGTATTCGGAGGGTAGAGTTAGGATACCTAATTTCTAGAACTTCATTTTTAATGATTCGTGAGGTCAAACGCTAAAACTATAAAAAAAATGTGAAGGAAAACATTGTGAGGAAACCTGAGAATTGTTTTGTAATACCACCGTATCTGGTATAAAAAATTTTTCAAAAAAAAATAAACCGCCTTCGATGTGAAACACAAATAAGGCACTAAAAAGCGAAAAATAACTGAATTATTAAATTAACCAAATTAAAGAAAATATATTGATATTCGCGCTACCGAATAATATATTAGAAGTCGATATTCGGGGAGAGGCCTATGAATAATTAATTGAGTAGTTAAGGTGAGAAATAATAAGAAACAAATAAGCTCACGTACGTATTTATAATATTAGTTAGCATTGTAAATGTTTAAACCAGTTGACAATAAAGACTAAACGAAATTTGAAAATTAACTTTCTTTTGTGATACAGTTCAAAAAGTAACTTTATAAAAACTTTTAAAAAGTAACAATTAAAAAAAATAAGGAGCCTAAGACAGAACTATATTTGGATAGAAGGATATCGAATTTAGAAATCGAAGTCACTAAAATTGGTGTATATTTTATTGTTAAACTGACTGTTATCCGCAACTTCGATTGAATGAAATTTAGCAAAAAAAAGTCTTCATCATTCATGCGCTTGGAGCACACACGGTTTTGGTACATTTTGATGCTTCTTTTGTTTATTATATTTGTGCAGAACCCTTTTTTAAATAAAAGTAGCCTACGTTATTCTTATAACATCAGTTATCTTCTAGTGAAGGTCCCGTGAAAATAGGTCCAACCGTTTAGTATACACAAAAAACACAGAACAAAAAAAATACACTAAAAGAAATTATATACTTTCATTTCTATTTATCAAAGAGTTGTTATTTTAAAGTTACAATCGGACATTACAATTGTATTTACGTGTATTTGATTTAATTTTTAAGATGTTTAAAATTAGATTTGTATAGTATTTTAATCAGGCGTCTAAAATATTTATTTTGGAAGGGTAAAGCTGGTAAAATTGGCTAGTATTTCCATATTCAAAACGGGTAACGAAGGTTATCAGTGTATACGTGTTGTGGACATTAAAAGCCTTAAATATAAGGGTATAACAACCCCAGAGAGGGTGAAACACGTGAAGTAAAAGTGTATTCTAATTTACACCGAAAATACTTGAAAGGGGTTTCCTTGGAATTTTAATGATTTACCGAGCTTTCGAATATTCAAATATTTGTTTACTGTACTGTACGCTTGTTAACTTTGTCAGGGATATATCGGTTTTGTTCTTCTCTTCTGTTTACATATAATCGAGTTACGGTAGAGATAAGAGCAATGGAATATTGTATCTAGGTCCGTTCCCTCGGCGTGGAGCCCTTGAGTACGCTGCTCGCGCGATACAGTGACACAAAATCTTACATCACTGCGACAACATTACACATATCACCTCCACACACGTGCACGCATACACGCATACACATGCAAGTGGAAGGATTTTATTTTTTTTTCCCTTATCAAACTGAAATAGTTTAGAATATTATCCGATACACAATATATATAAGGGTTGTTGAGGTATGTATGCTTGGTACACATATATGTTTCAAGAACTCATATATGTATGAACAGTTAGCTTAGCTTACGTTAGCTCAGATATATTAGTTAAATAAGAATTCACTATAATTGTTAAGTTAAAGGCCGGCAACGCACTCGCGAGTCTTCTGGTGTTGCTAGTGTCTATGGACGGCGATGATCACTTACCATCAGGTAACCCGCATGTTCGCTTGCCTCCTATAATATATTAAAAAATATATATTATAATTCATTAATTTTATCAAAAGTTGAATGAATAATCCGTACGAAACGCTGCAAGCGCTGTCACATCACGTCGGTCTTTCTGTGAGAGGGTGGTGCTACCTCGGGCGAGCCGATCCGTTAATTCTGGAACCAGTAATGGCTTCAGCGTGGCTCTATCACCTACAAACCTACACCTCAACGACTCTAGTATTCTAAATTGTTTCAAGTTTTAATATTGAACATTTTTTTATATGACCTTCATATTTTAGACAACTGTAATAACAAATCTTGGAAAGAAAAAGAAAACATTTTTACTAGTAACAATCACAAATCTCAGCTTTTCTATAAATATTAAATCGATTTGAGATTAAAGGATACCCAAGTAAGTTTGTTACGAAATTAAAAATAATTTATTCAGCGATTTATGATTACGTTAGGGTCATGCAAACAATATCTCTTTTGAGTTATTGGATATCATACTTAATTATTAAAATAAAGAGGTTTTAAGGTTTGTATGGTGGTAGAGCCACGTTGAAACTGTTACTGGTTTCAGAAGGAATGGGTCGGCTCTTCCGGGTAGTACTACCCTCTCACAGAAAACTGACGTGAAGTAACAATTCTTGCACTGTTGCGTTTCGTTTGGTCAGTGAGAGCGCCGAAGTTACATATAATTGACTATATCGAAAATAGCACCAGTGACAGAGAAGTTGAGGAGTAATAGGTTAGCATGGTATGAGCATGTCATGAGGATGTAGTCCGGTGGAGATGCTGTTAAGACCTTGCTAGGTCAATAGCGTAGGTAGTTCGAAAAAAAAATGTCATGAGGAGAAATGAAGACCATGTAACAGACAAATATAAAAGCTTTGAGTATAATGGTCGATGGATATAAGAATAGAGGAAGACCGAAAATGTTATAGATCGATTGTGTGAAATATTATATATGAAAAGGGTATGAATACTGAGATAACACAGATGTGTCTCTATTACTATGAGAGATAGGCGAAAGTGGAAAAGGAAAACATGTTGTGCCGACCCTAATTAGATGGGATACGAGTAAGAAGATGATGATATTTATTTATTTATTGAACACCAACACAATGTACACTGATCATTATTAAAATAAGACACGCACAATTTGTAACGGTAAGTGTCATCGTAATTAGAGGTGTAGACTGCATGCTTAGTCTGACAATGAACAAACAGTTAGGGTTACAAAATGAAATTATGAAATTAACTGAGTTTACTTAATAATTAAGAAAATTAATTCCGTAAACAAACTTATACAAAATTTGAAATATAGTAGCAAATCACTAATAGACATTGTAATAATTGTTAGCTGTCATACGTTAAAATGAGGGAGGCAGAAAAAAGAAAAACACAAAAACATTACATCTAAGAGTAATTTGAGATTTGAAGCAGAATTTTATATGATCAATTGGAAAAATTAAAAGAAATTAAGAAAAAAAATCTAATATAATGAGAATAATCTGCGCCTTTATCGGAATGATTTTTGACGTTAATTTTAGTGCGACAAGTTGTTGAAGCTTCGTTTCGCAGATATGACAGTAGCATGAGGCTAATTGAATTTAAGGTGTAAATAATAATAATAATATAGTGATATTTTTTAATGTTCCAAGTTAATGTGTACGTAATTAACAGTAATATTGATATCTCCACTGGTTACAAACCGTATCGCAGATATCACAATTTCATATAAAGAGAACTAAAACAAATAGTGACTTAAACGTATATAATAAATAAAAACTTAATTTGAATTAACTAAATATGTGAGATTATTGCATAACACGGTATTCCGAGTGAGACAAGAGTGTTTTATGATGGTAATGAGTGAATTGTTATTTAATAAAAGTGTATGATTTGACCTACTGAATTTATAATTATAATTTAAATTGTGGTTATAATAATTTTTCTGTATTTGAGTAATTTTGTGAAAGTAACCAATTGAAAGTGAGTTTTTTAATAGTATGTCTGTTGTATTGATTAATCTGTAGTATATTATTTGCTTTATTATAGAACAAGCCTACCCAGAAGCCTTCATAACGACAAACAAACCAAGTGTTATGTTTAGGTATTTTTATTATGTTCTCGACCCTTCTTCTCTTATCAGAGAATTGTAATATAATACAAATTTCAATTTAATACTCTTTTTTTATTATCTTTTAGCGTTTGCATACAATCTCATCTGATCTGAAATGACGATCTGATTCAAGATGCTAATTACGCTAAACCTTGAGAGGATCGGCTCTCATATGCTGCTGCGAGAACACACCAACAAGTGCTTTACGATATATTTTCAATCTGAGTATCGTAGCTAACCATGCGGACTTAGGGACTTTTTACTTACAAATATTAAGTTAAATAGAAATTCCATTTATCAATAAAATAAAATCCGTCTGTACTCGTATAATTTTCCAAATTTTCCTACATTTATCTATTATAAAGGATCAAGTTAAGGATATTATATTTAGTCCCAATATTTATCTGTTTCTCTGTATATCTGTCTGGATGTAACACAGAAAAGCTTAAATCTTTGTATATAAATTTCTTGTGTACGTGTGTATGTCACTGAATTCCTCATAAACGGCTAGACCAGACCGATTGTGATGACATTTTGTGTGCGTGTTCGAGTGGATCCGAGAATGGTTTAGATTGGACCCGGTAGGTGGCGCTGCGGTTGACTTTTAGGATTTTTTTATTATCAAGGAACGACAACGTCTGCCGGCCCCGCTAGTATTTTTATAAAACTTTGTACACAATAAATGAATGCTATTCCATAATTCATTCGTGTTTGAAATTATTTTAAAAATACTTTAAAAAATATATGTATTTTCTATTGACTATATTAATATACCTTATTAGAAGCATGTCGTTTCTCAATTTATAGAATACAGGAATTATAACTAAAACTTTAATATAACATAAAATATGATAAAAAAATTAGCCAACAAACTGTATTATAAACACATACACGGCTGCGGATACGACTATTTTAAATTAAAGTAATTATATAGGGCTTCTATCAATTTTCTCCAAATATTGCCACCTCCAGCGAACTGTCCATACAATAGTTCAGTTCATCCAATGTCTTACGAAATTCGCCGAGACGCGACATTTTTGTTTCAAATCCATTTTAGTTCATATTTCACGCAAAGTTTTATAAATATGTGAGCCTTATTCTAATGTAGTTATTCGGTCTTAGAGAATACACCAACTGGCTTACAAAATATAATAATATAAAAAGAAAAAAAGATCGTATCTTCATAAAACTTTGCACTAAACCCTTATAGGTCGATTGGATATTATGTACACACATTTGTGAGTTTCAGTATATTTTTCCTTATTTGTTAGCCCTTATACAAGAAGGACTTGATTTATATGTAGGATAGAGTCAATATAAACTTGCTTTATTCTTATTCTTCATGTAATGTAGCGTAATAATACATTATATACTCTCTCTTATTTCACATGCCTAGTAGGTTTTGACCGCGGTTTTGCTCGCTTTAATATAGATTTAACATATCTCTCGGGGTCAGTACTTTGTCTATATGAAAGATAGTTTCTCTATTTCTGTACTCCTGAAAATCTATTGGCAAAATTGCATCGTTGTCAGTTCAGTAGTTAAAGTATGAAGACACAAACAAACACACTTATATATTTATAATGTTAGTGTGGACTATGTTTTTTTTTTCTTTTCTTATCTGCAAACTCTCGGTCCGCACCATTTTTTTGCTATAGTTTTATTTATTATGACAGTTAAAAATCGTATTTGTGAGCATTTATTGGGTAGTTTTTTTTTAAGGATATTATCAATATTTAATATTTTAGCATGCGCACCGCCGAAGTGGCTTTCTGCTACTCTGGGGGACCCCGAAGGGTCTTCGAGAACCTTTAGAGTTTTCGTTCAGATCCAGCGAACAACAGTAAAGATACATAGTAGGTTTTGACCGCGGTTTTGCTCGCTTTAATATAGATTTAACATATCTCTCGGGGTCAGTACTTTGTCTATATGAAAGATAGTTTCTCTATTTCTGTACTCCTGAAAATCTATTGGCAAAATTGCATCGTTATCAGTTCAGTGGTTAAAGTATGCAGACAGAAACAAACACACATGTTTTTTTTTCTTTTCTTATCTGCAGACTCTCGGTCCGCACCATTTTTTTGCTATAGTTTTATTTAATATGTAAGTTAAAAATCGTATTTGTGAGCATTTATTGGGTAGTTTTTTTTAAATATATATATTTATTTAGCTGTTTTAGACGTTATTGCCTTTATGGCGGTTTCATTCCGGTCCCCTATCGCCATCTTTAAGTTATAATTCACGGACTAACTATGTTAGAACTTTATTTATTTATTTTAGGATCGTCAACATGACAATACATTAGTGAGTACATAAAAAGTGGGACTATTGTAACACATTATAAATGTAGTCATATTTACAGACAACCACGGCATGCTCCAACAATAAATTAAATATTAATAAAACAAAAGATTAAACTATTTTACATATAAAAAAAATACATGATAATACAGAAACGAGAAGATTGAAACAGAAAGAGAAATATAGGAAATACTGAAAAAAAAAAATTATAACTGTGTTTTGTGAAGAGACTGATATGTCTCTATCGTTGTTTTGAGTTTTGAACTTCATCTACCTTTTAAAATTGATGGAATAAATTTTTTTATAAGATTTTCGTATGTTGTTGAAAGTATACTATAACATGCATATCGAGTTATTGACGAGATATTGGAATGTCATGTAGTGGATTTTATATTTTATTCATAATCTTGTGTTATTTGTCTCTATATTATGTAATTTTGATGGTGTTTAACGTAATATAGTTTGGTTATTGTGCACAAGTGGAATGGACGGGAAATAATAACACGGAGCCTGGATTCTGACTTGCCACAAAAACTCCCTGGAAAATTCTAACAAAAGGGCCACCATTTTATTAGAATATTGAAATTATTTTATTATTTTTATGTCATAGGTGGCAAGCGAACAGGTGGGTCACCTGATGTTAAGTAATGACCACCGTCCATGGACACTAACAATACCAGAGGAGTCGCAAGTGCGTTGTCACCTTTTGGGGGATGGGTTAGGGGAGGGAGTGGGAGAGGAGAGAGGAGAGGGGAGGTGGGCCTGCGGCGCTCTCTCTGACCGAACGAAACGCAACAATGCAAGCACTGTTACTTCACGTCGGTTTTCTATGACAGGGTGGTACTACCCCGGGCGAGCCGATCCATTGATGCTAAAACCAGTAATAGTTTCAGCGTGGCTCTACCACCATAAAAAAGACAAAAAACTCAAAATATTGTAAAAAAACTCGTAATATTGTAGGAATCTAGATTGACTTGGACTGCGTAATAATAAAACTCGGATTGCGTAACATATACTGTTTAATTTAATTTTATATATACACAAAAGAGATCGATTAATTGTTTGAATGAGATGTTCCATTTACAATAAATTCAAACGTTTCAGCCAGTCTGCGAAAGAGGATGACATACTCGGTAGCTACAATATTATTACCTACTCGACAATGGCAGTAATCATGTAGAAAATTGGTTGCAAAAAAAAAACTAACTAATAATAAACAAGCGATGTTTTGCAATTGGTAAAACATGGGAATAAATAGGATATCAGCCATGAGCCATAAAAAAAATCATGCATATTCCAAGTTTTAAGAAGGTATCAGAGTTGTCAGATGCATGGAAAAAAAACTTAATTATCTAGTTTAATTAGAACTTTAAATTACTTTCAACTCAGTTCAATAAGTTCATGCAAAGTATGTATTAAGCACGAATGTTGTATAGGAAGCTAAATATACAATCGTACCACGTCGTGGTATTTCGTTGATATAAGCGTTCACAGTTCGGTCCTTTTCGGTATTAACTCAGTTCTAGTCGGGTAGTCAACCCGTCTTCGAACCCCGCATCCCGCGTCGCGTCATACTGCCCACCTGTATTATTATCTCGATCTCCCTCAGCTTACTTTTCAACGCACTCTTTCGACAATAACTATTCTGCTCCTAATTCTTGTAGTGAAATGTTATACTATCTATAATCTAACCCAATAAATACTCCAATAAAGGCAACATTCTCAAATGCGATTGATGGTTTCAAAGATTAGCACGTAAACAATTATATCTTACTACTTGCCCGTTCCGGCTTCACACGGCCGTAATAAAGAAGAGAATGAAACTTAATCTACACAACAAAAAAAAAATCATAGCAGGCAGACGAACAGGTGACCAACAACACCAGGGGAGTCGAAAGTGCGTTGCCAGCATGTGTTTGGAGGAAAGGGAGCGAGTGGGGAGATGAGAGGGTTACTTCGGGTTACACTGTTACTTCACGTCGGTTTTCTATGAGAGGGTGGTACTACCCCGGGCGAGCCGACCCATTCATGCTGAATCCAATACAGCTACAGCGTGGCTCTACCTGAACAATTGTATATTAATTTGTCAATTCTGTCAAGAAAATCTTCTTATGTACTGTAGTCACTAGAAGATCTCTCAGTACCAAATCTTTTACTTTTCCGCACGACCTTTCAAATATATTTTTATATACAAACCTTGTCCTGTCAATTAGAAAAACAATAAACCACCCATTGTGTGTTTTTTATGAAACGACGATGCAAGTGACAATTTTTTCGTATAGTAGGCATTTAACTGAACATTTTCAGAAAATTATTCGATTTATGGCACTAAAAATTTAACTGAACATTTAACATTTTCAGAAAATTATTCGATTTATGGCACTAAAATTGGGTTTTTAGTTTTAACTCAATAACTGGGAATGCTAATAGAAGATCAATGATAGAACACATATGCAATTACTAATTTTAATTTCAATCTGCGTATTAAAGGACGGAATACATAATAGAAACTGAGCACAATATTTATTGAAATCACTGAATCATTTTGAATTGAGCCATGGGCGCCGCCATATTGGTCTTGGTTTTTTTTTCTCGAACAGACTACGCTATTGACCTAGCAAGGTCTTAAAGGCTTCACCGGACTACATATTGGCCTTGCTGTTCTCTCGAGCGTCCTTCGCTTTACCGCTACTCCATGGCCGGCTGTAATGCGACATGCGATAGATGGACCAAAAAACTTTGAGGCGAAGGAAAAGAAGTTCCATGTTTTAAAAGATTAACCATACATGTTAGTATGGGTTACATATTTAAAAAAAAAAGTGTTTATAAAAGTTATCAAATAACTAATCATCACTTAATAATTGTTGAATAATAAAAAGTCCAACTCTTCTGATCCAACACCATATACTACATGTTTTCTTTGAACCTTCTTCCTCTGGTTTCAACGTTGTTGTCAAGGTAATATTTTTTTCCAAAGACGTTTTATTAGAACTCGGCTTATTAGCAATAGGTGTGTTAGCTGAAGGTATCTTACTGTTAGGCGTAAGATTCATATTTACCGTTCGACTCGTAGCTGTTGTAGGTCTTGTTGTGTATAATGGTATGTAGCATGTTTTGTTTGGATAAATGCATAACGATATTAAAATAAGATAAATAATAACTATTATGTCATTATTGTCTTTTTTCATTATCATCGTTTTCTTTGAACGAGTTTTTACTTAATTTGATAACTGTTAATGTGGAATGAATTTCAGGATTAAGTTTTAGACAGATATATGTTATTTTAAGTCCATTGTCAATAATTTGTTCACGGTCGCGCAATAATAAAAATAGCACTAACTAAAAATCCATTACTGTCGAATTGCAAAACTGGTCCCGAAATGAATTTTGCAAATAAATTTTAACTATTTTTATTTGATTTCGTTCCATTAAGTCTTTCAATTTCCGCATCGAGTCAACGTTACTGTCGACTCGTTCGCTTCATAAAAACGTACTATTTTTAGCTTCATTATTTAAACGAATATTTCTATTTTACTCATGTTTACCATAAAAGTACATTAATGTTACAAAACAACATTAATTTCTACCATCAGATTAAATATACCGACTCATTAAAATGCCAAAATTATTAGTGCGTTAAATAACATTGTCGTACAAAAGATAAATTATACCCAATAATAGTGTGGTATTAAATTTACTCGGACAATTTATGTTGTAATATTTTCGTAAAGTTATTTAGGGTTTGGATAGGACCGTATAATGTTGTTATATTAATAGTTAATCCATAAAATAACATGGTTTGAATAATGAGCTAATATTTTAAATATAACCTTTAGTTATCGGATTTCCGCTTTCAGTAATACTGAAATAGCTTTGTTTATGTTTCCAAAATGTAATGATGTAAACTAATACCTTACAGATTTAAATAGGCAATTAAAATAGTACTATGTGTTTTCGGAATTTGATAGTGTAAAGAATAATGGAGAACCTTCTAAATCGATATTATAACTAAATGCCCTTTACACATGTTTAATTTAAAATAAGAACGGAATAATGTACTATTTTTGTAGGAATCAGACTTCGTACCTGAGTCACGCAGCTTGGTACCTTATTGACATAGTCATGCACAGTTCGGTCTTTCTCGGCAATGCTCGGTTTTCACCCAGCAAATTCTCTCGGTACAGATATCCCTCGCTATTCCACGCGGCTCGAACTATTACTTTGTTTTCAGCTAAGTTTACTTTATGACCTATATTATATAAGGTAACTGTTCTGCTTCGAACTTTCCGCAATAAATCATTACATATTATAAAACATAGTTCTCTGCCACGTCTGTCTGTCTGTTCGCGATAAACTCAAAAACTACTGAACGGATTTTCATGTGGCTTTCAGGTAGGTTTTTTAGGTATATAATTTGTTAAGGTTTCATTTTATATTATTATCATTGCGGCACTACGTCCGCCGAGCCTGCTAGTAAGCGATAAAGATCTAATTGTTTTTATTCTTTATGTAACTGGCAGTTTTGAAGAGTTACGAGTTTAAACAAACAATGCCTTCAAAACATTAGCACAAATTAGGTCCTTATAATATACATAATATATATTTGAAAATAGAAATAATATAATAACTTGTAAATAAATTTTACTTTATTGCATAGGACAAAAAGTTTTTTTTTATTGTATCACGACGAGAGACTGCGCTATGCCTTATATACAGAAAAAGCGAGGTTATAATGATATATGCTATCTATAACAGTCGGTTCTACAATTTTCTGTCAACAAACTAATTTAAAGCGCCATCTGTTCGAGACCTACAATATATAACAATAATCAATATTGACAATAATTTCATTTGTAATTTTACAATAATGAGACCATTAACCAAAGTGTAAATTATCCTATCTCTCAAATTAGACCAAATTATACATAAATGGCAACTTTCATGGAGATCGTTTGAGTAGTTTAGAAGGTCATCGTGAACAAACATCATGAGAATGGATTTTGAAGTAAAACTTCTTTAGGCGCGACTAGGAGGTAACTGGACGACAATGCAACGGAAGTGCGTTACAGCAATATGGCGGCACGTTTTTGTATCATCCGGTTAGATAATAATTAAACATTAAGAAAACTTATATTAAATCATAATTAATTTATTTCGTTACTTATCATAGTAATCTGTTACTACTTTTCTATATTTTGTTTATAGACTATTTATTGACAAAATCAAAAATATTTCAAAAGTTTTATTTCTATTGCGTGTGACGGTAAATTTTTTTTATTTAAGAATATGTATTGTAAAATAGAACAAATTTAAAATATTATGTATAGAACTATCCGATAATCACTTGATTTTATTCGCAGTGTTTATTATATAGCAGTAGAGAAGATTCGTAGAGATACTGAACAATTCCGAATAGCCGGGTCGTAAATTAAGCTTGTCACCCGAAGCATCCAAGCCTATCGCGCGGAGAAGACAAATAGCCACCATCCGAAGAAACGGTTCAAAACTTGCTCCACTTTATTAATTAAGTCCTTTAGGTCCGGCGTTAAATTTGCTATTTATATCGGTGTTGCCAACAGTTGTCAGTCACTCGAAATTATTATTTCTCGGTCGTAAATGTTACGCTCAAATAAGTCATTTATTGTTTCAACACATTTTTCGATGATTCAGACAAAAAAATCTGTTGCAACAAAAAATCCGTTTGTATGTGGTTTTTATGAGTTTGCTGTAAAAGATTGTAACTACATTCTGGTAATTTCACTAGCCCCTTTAATCATAAAAAGTGACATTAAAAAAGGGCAAACCTAAAAAACTTATTTTTGGTCTTAGTGACCCTGAAACATGGAATGAATAATTTGTTGCTATTTCTACTATTTATAATTCTGAGACGTGAGATATCTGTTATATCTACGGTCATGTTATGTCATGACTACGGTGATACGAATCCATACCTGGCTGGGCTGCGATCATCACAAATCCATACCTGGCTGGGCTGCGATCATCACATTTGTGGTAATCTGTCACAGTGACTCACTTTTTTACATCCAATCAGTATATCTCTAGATAATAATACTCCTGTATTTTTCAACGAAAGTTTCAAGTTCAAATGAAACCGTTTTGTAGATTAACTGTAACAAATAATAAACAACTTCAATTTTCTTTATTTTCAATTGGTTCACGAGCAAATTTAGCTTTCCAAGTTGTGTTATTCTGTATACTAAATGCTGTCAAACGTCTACAACAAAAATAATTAACCGACGTCCTCTAAGAACGAAGATAAATAGCTGTCCGGAGAAACAATTAAAAACTTATTTCGTTTCCGTAATAAAGTCCGTGTACAAATACTAAATTACAACGGACAGTTCTTTGCAAGGTTTCTTAGGCATATTAAATTTCGTGTACTTTAATTGTCATTTGTTTTTACCTTCATTGTTTTCTTATTTTTTCTTTATTTACCATTTTGATTGCGGCTATAAATAATTACTTTCTAGCGTTTTTTTATCAATGCTATAAGCTAAAAAAATTGTCTGGTTTTTGATTTATTTTAACTGGAATTACCAGTCATATATGGAAATTAATTTTGCTTATTTATAACCTATCTATTTTGAAAGGCTTAGATATATTTAACATCAAGCTAAGATATTAAAAAATACAGCAAATCTATACTAATATTATAAAGCTGGAGGGTTTGTTTGTTTGGCTGAACACGCTAATCTCGGGAACTACTGATTTGGTTTGAAAAATTCTTTCAGTGTTAGATAACTCATTTATCGAAAAAGAAACGGAGCATCAATGAAGAATGTTTCAAAATCTGGGTTTCTTTTTCCTTTTGAGAGCTTCCGCTGCGTGTTAGCGTTAGCCCAAAGTTGTAATAAAGTAGTAGGCATAGTCGCGCGTACAGCTAGTCTTCTTTATTTATAAAAATCAATGTTTGTATGTTTGTCCGCTACTGATCAGATTGTGATAATAATTTAGGAGGGTATTCTGGGGACGCCTGAGAAGGTTCCTGTATCAAAAAATCTATATATATATACACTTTTTATATTATATATACTTTTTACAATACATTTGATATTGTTTTGACATGTTTGAATGAAACATTAGTTATCACAATTAATCAATGTCATTGTTTAGGAATTTATGTAGTTTTGGCCATAATAGAGTCCAGGGTAATGAATCTGTTGATCTTTTTGCTAAAGAAGCTATCGAGACTGAATATTTTGATCACCATAAAACCTATGTTCAGGATTTGTCCTCCCAAAACAATACTAATTTGATTCTATCATGGAACGCAAACTGGAATGTACCCAACTAAATTAAATGTAAATCTTAGGCTTCCATTCAAGATAACATTCTAGGCAAGCCATAGGGATATATGAGTGCCGTGACTGTAGCAAGCTTGCTGCGTCTACTATCTGTAGACTAACGATCTATCTGTAGAGGTTTACTCCCCAGTCAATCTGGCAAAACTCATAATCAGGGACAGCTTTAAATGTGACTGTGGGTTGGATGAAGGCACTCTACAACACATTTTTTTCAATTGCCCCAATTTAGTATTGTATTGTATGATATTTTACTTAACAATATTCTACGTCCGTCTGATTTTAACAAAGGCGCAAAGCTGTGTATTTTCTCCTTTTGTCAATAATCTGGCTAATCCTATATGTTTTAACAAAATTAAACTTTAACATAACGTAATAACTAACAGTAATTATTATGTAAATATATATTTATTTAAGGCATAATGTCGGTAATTGTTGTGTTTGTCTTTGCGTATCTCAGTAGCCTAATCTGCGGTAATTGTTGTGTTTGTCTTTGCGTATCTCAGTGGCCTAATCTGGAAGAACTAAATTATATAATAAAAATTTAATACTAACTATAAAGTGACTCTCCCATGACTGACTTGACACTGGTAGAATTCATGTCTATGAAACTCCATTATTAAAAAGTTGAAGTTAGTGAGTTTGGATGTTTGGGGTAATCTTTGGTACTACTGATCCGAGTTTGAAAATTCTTTCACTATTAGAAAGGTTAAATAAAGGAATAAAACCCGTAGCAAAATTCATTACTGTTAGCTTTACAAAAAATACGAGACACCATATATCTAAGTTTAATATGTCAGCCGAAAAGAAAGAAAGATTGTTTTTATGTGAAAAAGAAAATAAATGTTACAATTACTGATTACAAATTACTAAAAAACAAATAGCTAAATACCGAATTGAAAATATTATGGAGATAAAGTTTACCTTTTACAGCATGTTAATTGATGAAGTTGGTTAGAAGATAATAACATAAAAATTATAAGCCGGTAAAATGATTGCGTTGTTGCGAGAATAGTCAATGAGGTGCGGAGGTAAGGGCCACAGGAGCATCTCAATGGATACCCGGAAGACATTTCTTGACAACATATATAGAATACCTTGGGTACACAATTGGACCTGGTAAATGACACTACAATCGGGTTCTAGGTTTTTTTTATTTTTCCCGTTTGGAAATAAAATTGAAACCGGTAATAACCGACTTGGTGCAGATGAAGTTGCGCGGGTAGCTAGTATAATATAAAATGTAAATCTGAAATCCTTTGAGCGCAAACGAAGTAAAATATTGAAGGCCGATCGTGAGGGGTAGCGTGGGTTTTGAGAACTGAGGACATTTGGTCAAATAATGACAACCGAGAAGAGCCTAAGTGCCAATACCTATGTTGGCTAGATATCATATGGCAAAGCTCAATCGTATAGTGTCTCCTGATCAAATAATTTCTGAAGTGAAAGCTTATTTAGCCGAATAGAATAATGAAAAAAAAAAATGGAACTGGAGAAACTTATGAGTTCGCATCATCGATAACCTTGACATGCTCGTGATGTATTGCGATTGTTCCAAACATTGTATATACTCTATTGTATATGCAAATATGCCTATATGCTTATTTGAAATTTTGGATGGGCAAAATCTTCTAATTTCGCGTTACCGATGATGTCGACATTCTCGTGACGTATTATTGCGCTTACGTCAGACTAACAACGCGTAGTATAGCGGCGTGTGCACATGTAAAATTGATATTTTGTATTAAGTTTTTAGTGAGTTCTGACGACAGTTCTTATAGCTGCAAAGTTTTTATACGCAACTCTTACCTTTTTTATTTTCGTGGGGAAACCCACCCTCCCGGGAGAGAGAGTGGGTTATGTCCGGCTCGCATGGACTAAACCCCCACGGTGCACCGATAAACCGTATTGTTGGGGCGGCTAGGGATCGTTCTATGCTAATCACCTTGGATAGCCGCCCCATCGATCCTCCCAGCCGAAGGTTGCCGCTGGGTTCCTACCTAATAGGAAGACAGACTGGGTACACCCCAGCTGCCTTTCCTCGTCAGCCGCATCTGTGCAATGAGGAGATGGGCCCCGGCCCATCCCCTCAGGTGCGGAGGCGGTGGCGGGAGGAGTTAGGAAAATCGCCACCTCCTTCCGCTGGTCCTGCATTAGCCGAGAACGCCACTCATAGGGTTTACCTCGCAGAAGGAGGCCATCGTGCGCCATGCCTGTTTGTTGCCGAACATGGCCGAAGCCACACTCGGCAGCGACAGATCCCTATTTCCCACCGCCGCAGCCAGAATGCGGTACTGTCCTTCCCAAGCAGCACATTCAGATAGAGTGTGCTGACGCAGTCCTTATCTAACTGCGTTGAAAGTAATTCAAAATGAGATATAAGTGATTCTGAGATGCTTCACTAGTATAGTAACATGTAATGTCTCCTACCTTCTTATTACTAGAAAAGTGTATGTTAGGTATCCACTTAATTTTACGTATTGTAATCTTTAGAGTCTAATAGTAGTTAAATTTACCTAGTTCTTAAAAGACGAACACTAACACATTATTTGTTGTAAGAGAAATTACGAGAAACAGGTTCGATTTGAAGTATTTTTATAAATTCTCTAGTAACATACGTAAAAATTATTGTAACAAACAAACCAGAACGTATAAGTAGTTTAGAAACATCATGAATTACAAATTATTTTCAGATTTCATTATATTGAAATATCGGTTTTCAATTACGAACGATTCCGAGAACCGATATTATTCTAGCAATAATAGAAGTTATTTTAAGATTGTTAACTGGAGTACAATTAACATCGGCAAAGAAAATTAAGTCTTTCAATTTCGTAAGATGTTCACAAATATAGAGGAGGTAATTGTGTATCATTAACACACGGGTGAACAGAGTATTGGGTAAATCGTCATCTATTGTGATTCGTTAAAATAAAGATAATGTACCCTGACTTTTTCTTTTTTTATAGTAGCACGGCAAAATGTCTGTACTGTGCCTGATGGTAAGCACAGTACAATCCAAAAACAATGGCGACCACCGAGTGACACACTATCCATCGCCGGTCGCCGCTGTCATGCCGGCCTGCGAAAAGCTGGATATGCACAGGCTGATCCCGAAACGCGACCCGCAAAAGCGAATCACTATGATGGGCTTTTTCACCATATACATGGTGGTTGCGACCCAGTCAGGCTGTAAAACCTTACCACCCCGCTTTCGCCATTGCCTCGTTCGTTATTCAGTAGCACTCAGTAGTATTCAGTAGGGTGTACCACGTGCAGGTGAGGTTGGCTTGGGTGTCTCACGTCTTAGATGTTATATGACACCCCTTACACCCTTACTTAAACATAATAGATCCCAAAATGACTTAGCCACCATTAAGAAATCTACAATCTATAAATAATCGTGCGTGTTATGTCGCCCTTCTCAAAAATATGTTTATGTTTGAAGAATCCGATATCGTAGAAAGAACACATTGGCCGAGAAAAAGATTCAAAATTGCCAATACGGCAAAGATATGATATTTCGAGGTTCTTTCACGGTCAGATGAAAGCTACCATAAGGCGGTGGCTATGGAGAAATACTAAAACCATTAATTAAAAGTTAACAATAGTATTATTCATGATCGAAAGAAATAGTAATTTATAAAATAAAATTCCACTTACCAATTTAGATTAATAAAAGTACGAGAATTCATAAAAAATCATTGGTACATTGCCAGAGTTCGCATCTGCAGACATCGGATTGATATTCCAACAGTCAAACCACTAGACAAAGTAAGTTATATAAAAAAACGATTATGTCTCATAAGTAGTTTGTTGGGAAAGCACGTGAAAGCATGTTATGAGTCGGATCTTTCGATGAATGAAAACATCCTGATAATACAAAACATATTAATAACAGTGTAGAAATATTTTAGTAAGAAGACAGTATAGATATATATATCTTGCGATAATGACTATCAAAGCCAACATTCGAGGATAATAAAGATAACATGCAAATATACCCGATACATATACACGTGATTATATGAGAATTCAAAGGATTCACTTAAGCCCTTTATCGAGCATAATCATCCATAGATATTGCTTTATAGATGTTGATAATGGGCTTATATTATCTTGTGGTAGACGTTTATCGACTGTTAATAATGTTGATTATACAGTAGTGTCAGGTTTGAGGTTGTTTATACTATTTGTTGTTTGTACTGGTTGGAAAGAATATTAGCTTAGTAAAATGAATGAGTCACCTTTGATGGGAACTCTCAAAGGTTCTGGCCAATTATTTCGCAAATTTTTACGGACTTTTTAAAATCTTTACTAGCCGACTCTTGTCTGTTTTCTAGGCATTAAAAAGTGGCTAAGGGTCAATTGCGTTTGTTCTTTATTTATTTAAATCATACATTTACAGAACACGGTTCTGCTAATTATTTTGTGGAATGGGTTACCCGGCATGGTTTTGCCAATGGCATGAGATGGGGCTCTTCAAAAAAGGAATAAAACACGCTTTTGAAAAGTAACAAAACAGTGACGTTCCTCGTCTTTCAGTTGTTCGTAGACGATTGTAGCCAAGTGTTGTGTGCTGTCTTTTGAACGCTGTCGGATTAAAGGGCATTTACAGTTTCGCGGGGTTTGGTGGCCAGCGAGAAAGGGACACAGCCAAAATGGTAGCTAAGACAAGAATGCCAAATAGGGCGCACCTCAGCTTGCGTATAAATTCCCTCAATTCGAGTCCAAATAACCATGCGTGTATCTTTGTAACATATGCTTTCTAATACATATTACATGTCTTTAGGGACCGCCAATTATAGCTAAGATTATGAACCAAAAGAAAAAATAAAACAATTCTCTCATAGTGGGTTTGCAGGAGTGTTAAGTGGTTGTCTAATGAATACAGTGTTGTTGTATTGCATGAGTAGCGTGTTCCAGAGTTTGATTCTGGACGAAAAGACATAACACAAAGAAAGCCCTAGCATAATTTCTTCTGTATAATAAAAAAACATACTTTGCCTGATTGTAAAAACTGTTACATAGTTAACGACATACGTCAGATATTAATTGAATGTATCTGAAACAGAGTGGAGAGGAATAATCTTACAGAACATTTTCATCTTAGTTATTAAGATCAGGTAACATTTCATGTAATATATATAACTTTGTTGTTAGTCCTTATAAATGATATCTGCGAGTTCAAAGCTGGCGTATCCCTAACGATTAAAGGACAAAATTCCAAGAAAAGTAAACAGAGGATTGCAAGAGAAAGGCTATATCATCATTTGTGAGAGTTTTTGGCGGGATCTTGGAATGACGTGTAGTGATCTTTATATTTTATCCATAATCTTGTGTTATTTGGCTCTATATTGTGTAATATTGGTGGTGCTTTACGTAATATAGTTTGGTTATTGTGCTCAAGTGAAGTGGATCGGAACTAAAACCACGGAGAATGGATTCCGACTTGCCACAAAAACTACCAGGAAAGTTCTGACAAGATGGCCACCATCTTGTTAGTTCATTGTAATTGTATCAGGAAACTTGTAATATCGATACTCACTTGACAATGGCAGTAATAGTCTACTAGAAGACTGGTTGCCAAAAATAAAATAGAAGAAGAAGATCATCATTAGTGTCATCTCAGTGAGCTAGCTGTTCATTACACTTTTTTTTATTGTAGCACGGCAAAGTGATTGCACTATGCCTGATGGTAAGCACAGTACAATCCAAAAACAATGGCGACCATCGAGTGACACATTATCCATCGCCGGTCGCCGCTGTCATGCCGGCCTGTAAAAAACTGGATATGCACATGCTGATCCCGAAAGGCGACCCGCAGAAGCGAATCACTATGATGGGTTTTTTCGCCGTATACATGGTGGTTGCGACCCAGTCAGGCTGTAAAACCCTACCACCCCGCTTTCGCCATTGCCTCGTTCGTTATTCAGCAGGGTGCACTACGTGCAGGTGAGGTTGGCTTGGGTGTCTCAAGTCTTATGATGTTATTCGACACCCCTTACACCCATACTCATACCTAAAACTAATTTAATAAAATAGTCATCGATTAACGTAATTGTTTCATTAGTGAACTGCTTAAGAATGCCTGTAGAAACAATCTGAACTTTCTAAATAAATTATTTTACTTTGAAAGTTTTGTAATCTACTAAAGAACGATATTAAAACTTACAACTTCAAGAACTTGGTATTAAATTTAGCCACTAACTTCTAGAATTACTCTGAATGAGAGAAAAAAACGATATGAAAATTTTAAGTGTCGTTTGTCAGGGCTAATATCGCCATAATGGTTGAACGGATATTAATGAAAAATATAGTGGCAGACAGTGGAGTATTATGTATACTTATATATAATTATGCTTTTCTGTTGAGTTAAGTAATAATGATAATATTTAAGTGAGGTATTACGATTAAACATATGCTGAATTAAAATATGGCGCAATATGTGCATATCTGTATAGCGCTTCACACTCTACTGAACTTGTGGGTTGTTAGATTTATGTAATGTTTTGTGAGTGTCGTTGATATGTCAATACAGAAATAAATTAAAAAAATTCACAATTAATCTTCTACAGCGATTTCGAGATTAGTATCTACGCTGTTTTAAAGAGGACGAGGACATCAAATCGGTAAAAGGTTTATTATGGTTAAGTTATAATTTCAAAAAAACTCTCACACTCGTTTATCTGCTTCTGTGAACTCTGACAACAAAAACAAATACTTCGAATCATAGTGTAAAAGAAACAATACGTGCAATTGATATAATGGTTATTTCCATAAGCGATAATAAATTACTTACTTATTCCATTTTTTTTATATTTTAGTTACAAATTATTTAGTACTGGCTGACCCGTGCCCACTTCGTTGGGCGGTAATAGGCATTATCAAGCTACAACTTATTTCTAGAACTCAATCATATATCTCTCATCGTTAAGGCAGCGTTCGGAAGAAACGTTTTCGTTCGACCATTTTATCTCCGATACCCCAGATATTACCCCCTACAACTTCACAAACTTTACCTCTTTATAATAATAATACAATTAATTAATAGCTTCTACACGACTTCGTGCGCGTGAAATAGTTATTTTGGGCTAACACACAGCGGAAGCTCTCAAAAGGAAAAAAACCCCGTATTTAAAACATTCTTCATTGTTGCTCCGCTCCTATTGGCCTTAGCGTGATGATATATAGCCTATGACATTCACTAATAACGTGGCTTTCTATTGGTGAAAGAATTCAGAAAAAAATCGGTTTAGTACTTCTTGAGATTACCCCCTACAACGTCACAAATTCACAAACTTTACCTCTTTATAATCTTTTAATCTTTATAATAGTAGTATAGATTTTATATATCAACTCTGCAAATATTATTTTCTCAGATTATGTATGTGGCGGCAACAACGGGATAATCATAGTACTAGCTTTTGCTCGCGACTTCGTTTGCGTTTATGTAGATCTTACCTATCTCTCGGTAACAGTACTTTAATTCTGGGTGAAAATATAAGCTCTTTTTTATACATCTAATAACATTTATGCAAAATTTTAGTATTTGATTTGAACAATTTAAGTTAAAGCGTGAAAACGTAACAAACAAATAAACTCACATTCGCGTTTGTAGTATTATTAGCGAGAATGACGTCATCCACGATGACACCTTCTTCATCGTTAAGTCGACGACGAGAAATCGGAAATTAAAGATAAAAGCGAATAACTTAATGAGCAGATACAGTAATATAATTCTAAATATTGTTATGGAATATCTATTGAGTTGCGAACGATCCGACGATTTTAGTCAGAATGCATGTGTCTCAGTCGGCCGCGGTTTTGTAAAAGCATACAGTCAATAGTATGGTATAAAATTACAATCAATAGCACGAACGTGCGGGTTAAAATAATGACACCGACATGCCGAAATGTTATATTTCTTATATGCCCGTATTTCATTCTCTTATGTTATATTTCGTTTGGTTTGAAGGTAAATCCTTACAATTCATAATCTATACCAAAAGGTCGCAAGGCGTTAAATTAAATTAAAACTTACTTGAACTATACTGAAAGTCGAAGTGGTTTGGAATTTTCTGTACATTTTTCCCGTCAAATGGATAATAATTTTCCGACTCATCTTGTAGTCTCAGCTCAGCTCCTTATATAATTGAAACATGTAACAAGTTTCGAATTAGTTTCTTAGTGACAACTTTTATAATTTAAACAGGGCGCTAACCTCCCACGCTTCTAAGGCATAATAACATAAGTTTTAACATTTTTATTTTTGTACTACCTATGCCCCGCCGTTTTACTTGTATTTCCCATTTATTTTTCTCTGCTCTTGACTCTGACCATCCCGTATCACTCTACAACGCTTGCCTACATATTGACTTCATTCTCGTTGGGTGGTATAATTGTCCCGCTCCTAAGGGTCACAGCATGATGTTTAATAACTTGTAACTTTTGTAAACGAATAGACTATTAAAGGCAAAAGACATTTTTCACAGCTCATACCACACTGTAACGCTCCACATTATCTGACCACATAAGTACTTCATTCTTTCAATGGTTAATGCGATTCTATGTTGCTTATAACCTTTGTAAATAAATTTACTGTTAAATGCAAAGTTCTTTAAATTTCATATCCCGCATCGCTCTACGTTGTCTGTTCGCATAATTCCTTCATTCTCTCTGTATGA
>MU160986.1:0-41959 GCA_015888305.1 Antheraea pernyi
GGGGCTGATGTGTGTTCCACATTTCCTTCCACCCTTCGAATGATTGTTTAAGACCCAGTCAATTGTTTAAAATTATAATTTTACATAACTTATTACCGTTCAAGTCTTTCAAATTTTGTTATAGAACTTATGTTGTCAACAGTCCATTGACCAGTGCATCATGACGTCTACATTTTGTATGAAGCTTGAACATATACGGTGTTATTACAAAAAAAGTTAATTACGTATTGAATCCTGGCTTCAAAAAGGTCTCATATTAAATGCACCGCGCTCGCTGAATGTCCGTCATATTGCTTTTTTATCTCGTTTTGGTAACGTTATGTTAGACTTGCGAAAAAGGATAACGCGAACTTGCCACGGGCGAGCGCGGTGCATTTATTAGGAAACGGATATGGTTTTGGATAGTCCAGGAGTTAAAATGCAATTAATCTGTGTTCGCAAAGGAATGTATTATTTTTCAGTTTGTTTATTTCTTATTATGTGTTTAAATTATTATTGGATGAGGTTTTCTTTTTTACCTTGATTAATTTCCTTCTCGGCTACAAGTGGACCAGCGTGAGAAAATGCATATATTAGTACAAGATAATAACGTTAAAGTTACGTTAATATTTACTTTCAGCTTGACGCTTCAACGTTAGGAAATCAAACAACAATTGTGGTATTATTCCGTTCGAATATTTCGTTGAATGCACAAATTAAATTATTTCACCGTTAATAATAATATAATAAAAATGATTACCTATGAATGTAGAAACCTATCAATACTTTTAACTTTGCACAATAAAAAAGAATTAAATTTATAATAGTTATTCGAAAACTCATATATATAAACACGGAGGTGATCGTAATCCGAGTGGAGGTACTAACCGTTAACGACATTTCTCCACCGCACATGAGATGATTCATGAAAAATGTCAAGGTTTTTTTTACAGTTTTATACCCTTCCCCCCCATCATCCGTCACGCTATCATGTTTTCTGCGACTCATCCCCCCACATTCGTCACGCTATCATATTTCTGCGCCCCATCCCCCATCATTTGTCACGCTATCATGTATCCTGGGACCCCTCCCCCCACATTCGTCTCGCTATCATGTTTTCTGCGAGGCCCTCTCTACCACATTCTTTTTTTTTTTATTGTAACACCAGGTATAGTACAGTCACTTTGTCGTGTTACAATAAAAAAAAAAAGAATGTGGTAGAGAGGGCCTCGCAGAAAACATGATAGCGAGACGAATGGGGGGGGAGGGGTCCCAGGATACATGATAGCGTGACAAATGATGGGGGATGGGGCGCAGAAATATGATAGCGTGACGAATGTGGGGGGATGAGTCGCAGAAAACATGATAGCGTGACGGATGATGGGGGGGAAGGGTATAAAACTGTAAAAAAAACCTTGACATTTTTCATGAATCATCTCATGTGCGGTGGAGAAATGTCGTTAACGGTTAGTACCTCCACTCGGATTACGATCACCTCCGTGTTTATATATATGAGTTTTCGAATAACTATTATAAATTTTGCCCGACGCGCGGCCGCACGTTGCAACGACACTATACGTTCGATCAACGCCTGCCGATCCGGTTCCCTCGCCTGATTACATCATATAGCCATATTTAACATCCTATTTTTCTTCTTCTTTCTCCAACTTCAGCAACTAACTCTCGCTATTATACAAACTACTTCCATGATGCCATAATCTATACAAATTTATAAAACTGGTATGATTTGGAAAATTCTCTCAGTATTAGATAGCTCATTTATCGAGGAAGGTGTCATATATCACCACGCTAATATCAATAAGAGCGGAGAACAAATGAAGAATGTTTCAAAATGGTGGCTCCCCTCTTTAGAACATTCCAGAATGTTTTTAATACGCTTTTATTAGCTTCACCTGTATGTATGTATGTATGTAACCGACCCCTTTGAGCTCGATTTTGTCCTACTTCGAACGATCAGATTTCATTCAAACTTTGCACACCTGTCAAAGGTCGATGACAATGCAACAATCCGAAAAAAAAGTTTAAAAAATTTAACAATAAAATGAAAAATAAATAATAGTTTAAAAAAAACACGCTTTCATAAAAAATCCAACTAAAAAACAACACTATTACATTTTATTTTATGTTTTTTAGTTAGATTTTTTATGAAATCGTGTTTTTTTTTAGTTTTTTTAAACTATTATTTATTTTTAACTCAGAATTCATGTTGCATAGTATTATGTTTAAACAACTTCACGTGTACACAATAGTCGAGCTATATTTTCTCGCTATTACAACGTACTGCCATTATAAAGTCGAAAATTATCACAAAGTGACCCATGATGGCATCAGTGCCTTAACAAAACGGTGGCTCCATTGATACGACTTTTTTTATATCATAGGAGGCAAACGAACAGGTAGGGCACCTGATGTTAAGCGATCACCACCGTCCATAGACACTTGCAACACTAGAAGAGTCGCAAGTGCGTTGCCAGCCTGTGTTGTGGGTATCCGGAGCTCTCGCTGGCCGAACGAAACGCAACAATGCAAGCACTGTTACTTCACGTCTTATTTCTATGAGAGGGTGGTACTACCCCGGGCGAGCCGACCCATTCATGCTGAAACCAGTAATAGCTTCAGCGTGGCTCTACCACCTACAACGGAGGACGTTCCAAGGAGAGAATTCCTACCTAAGAATTAATGTTTTGTGATGTTTCGTTCTTATAATCAACTTCACATGTCCTCAATTAACAAGTAAATTGTACATTCAAAATGCCACAAATCTTATACATATACGTACATATAGAGTCGAATAACTCCAAGTTTTTATTACAAAATTAAAGCGACTGTATGAGAGCCTCGTCTTAAGTCCAACTTAACTGCCGACCTAAGTCACAGTGATCCAGTGGTTTCACTACAGGTGGAATATAAATTCGATATCTGCAAATTCGAACCCGTATACCAACATTTTTGTCAGACTTCGCGCATTTTTACTAACTGAAATTTGTAACACTATAGGTTGACGGTGAAGGAAAACATGGCGAGAAAACCTGTACCTGAGAAATGTTCTTCTAGTACCACCATATGTAAGGAAATATAAAACTGTGGATGTTTCAGAATTTAAAATCTACCAACACGTAGTAGTCTGGCGAGGTGATTATGCTCATACCTTCTTTTGGGAAGAGACCTATGGCTCTGTAGTAGGTTTTGTATCTTAAAGGACTACAGTGTACAGTGGGGTGTAAGGGGGTGTCGAATAACATCGAAGACCTGAGACATCCGAGCCAACCTCACCTGCACGTGGTGCACCCTGCTGAATAACGGACGAGGCAATGGCGAAAGCGTGGTGGTCGGGTTCTACAGCCTGACTGGGTCGCAACCACCATGTATATCGCGAAAAAGCCTTTCGGGATCAGCCTGTGCATATCCAGCTGTTCGTATGACAGCGGCGACCAGCGATGAATAGTGTGTCACTCGGTGGTCGCCATTGTTTTTGGATTGTACTGTGCTTACCATCAGGCACAGTGCAGTCATTTTGCTGTGCTACAATAAAATAAAATAAAAACAGACCTGTCTATTACGTCATCCTACAAAAAAAGACTAACAATACTGGAAAACTAACTATATAAATGGAATGACACAGATGATTATATCTAAAAGATCATGTGATAGTAGTCAATAAATTTAAATGTTACTACCAAAAAATACATTAAAATGTCCAATCACTACAGAATGATTCAATTAATAAAGAAGCGTATGGGTGCATCATCTCTGTACTATTTATAAGTTATAAATTAATATATCATTTAATTCATTATAACTATATAGTAACTGAACAAAAACGCATCGAACCTTCTGGAACATTCTACCAAAGAAACTTGAATATTTGATCTGTAAAATGAGAATATTGGCTAAAGAATTGTATATATTAATTGTGGATCTTCGGATTCAAAGAAAAAAAAGAAAAGATGAGATATGCTACCTTGAAGGAATATAATTTTATACACACGACAAATGACAATGTCAGATTTTAAAAATAAGAATTAAAAGAATAACATTATAATAATTATATGACCAAGAAGTTTGTACTATAGTCTTGAACACTAATCTTCTAGTAGATTATAAACTGCCATTGTCGAGTAACTAATGGTATTACGAGTCTTTTGCGATCGTTCCAATGTACTAAGAAGATGGCGGCCATCTTGTTAGAACTTTCCAGGGAGTTTTTGTGGCAAGTCAGAATCTATGCTCCGTGGTATTTCCGATCCACTTGTGCATAATATAAAGTCCACTACATGACGTTCCAAGATCCCACCAAAAGGTCCTAAATTCGGAATAATTTAATAAAAAAAAAAACTTTTAAATTCTCACTAGAGAAGACCTTCACTGAAAAACAGTATCAACACAGAACAAACTCGAGTTTAGTAAATATTTCTTCTTAAATATGACCAAAATATCTTTTAATTTTGATTTTTATAAAGTCTTCCAGAAGCTTGTTAAAGACTGGTATTTTAAATCATATAAGATCTAGTAAATAACAAAACTGGATTGTTTGAAGGAAAGTTCTGGCAACACAACATTTTTCTGTAAACTCTACCCGCAATACATAATATTTATTAGGGAGTTTTTGGCGGGATCTTGGTTCGTTATGTAGTGGATTTTATTTTTTATTTATAATCTAGTGTTACTTGACTCTATATTGTGTGAAATTGGTGGTGTTTTATGTAATATAGTTTGTTTATTGTGCATAAGTGAAGTGAATGGAAAATAATACCACGGATTATGAATTCTCAGATGGCACAAAAACTCCATGGAAAGTTCTAACAAGTTGGCCGCCATCTTGTTAGTTGATTGAAATTATATCAAGAAACTTGTAATATCGATATTCACGTGACAATGGCAGTAATAGTCTACTAGAAGACTGGTTGCCAAAATGGAATGGAAGAAGAACTTGTAATACTATTAACTACTCGACAATGGCAGTAATAATCTAAAAGACTGGTAAACAAACATAAAGTAAAAAAAAAAAAAATTATTAGCGACGCTTTGAAAATTCGTAGAGCGCTAATACGCAAAAATGCTCTCTCTGTTCCAAGGTGTGCCGCGTTCCGAGGTGTGCCGCGCACCCTTGAGCTAGTTGTCAAATAAAGTAAAAAAAAAATTATTAGCGACGCTTTGAAAGTTCTGTTAAGTGAAAAAAACTTTATTTTTATGTTGCGTGTGCAAAAGAGACAGAGTGATTTTTATTGTTGCGTGTGTAAAAGAGACAGAGTGATTTTTATTGTTGCGTGTGTAAAATAGACGGAGTGATTTTTATTGTTGCGTGTAGAAAAGAGACGATGTATTTTTTTTGTCGTGTGTCCAAAGTCGACGGAGTGATTATTTATGTTGCTTGTGAAAAAGAGAGCAAGATTTCTTTTATATTGCGTGTGCAAATGAGGCAGAGCGATTTTTGATGTTACATATGTTAAAGAGACAGATGGATTTTTTATGTTGCATGTGTTAAAGAGACAAGGATTTTTTTATGTTGCATGTTTTAAAGAGATAAGCGGTTTTTTTTTATGTTGCGTCATGTCACATTTAATTCATAAATGTTACCTGTATATCTGGCAGGGTGTCCGTGAGGCCGCTGTGCAGCCTCTCGTCGTGAGCAGCGCTCTCTCCGCTGCTCAGTGATGATAT
The DNA here is from genome assembly GCA_015888305.1 of Antheraea pernyi. NCBI lineage: Eukaryota > Metazoa > Arthropoda > Insecta > Lepidoptera > Saturniidae > Antheraea > Antheraea pernyi. The sequence continues at coordinate 5,662 of MU160986.1, forward strand.
AGAACCTGATACCCAACGGGGTAGACAGAGGACAATGAGTCTATGTAGGTAACTTATTCGGTCAAACTAAAAAATATTACAAACAACTCAGTTATTGAGAAGAACTAGCAACAAACTCGATCCGGTTTATCTTTTCATTATACATATTTTTACAACCATAGATAGTTCATATCTCTTAATGTCTTTTTAATGTCATAACTGGCAAACGAACTTGTGGGTCACCTGATGTTAAGGGATCACCACTGTCCATAGACACTAACAACACCAGGGGAGTCGAAAGTGCGTTGCCAGCCTGTGTTTGGGGGAAAGGGAGCGAGGGGGGAGAGGAGAGGTAAAGGGAGGTGGGCCTCCGGCGCTGTCACTGACCGAACGAAACGTAACAATGCAAGCACTGTTACTTCACGTCGGTTTTATGTGGTAGTACCGCGGACGAGCCGACCCATTCATGCCGAAACCAATAATAGCTTCAGCGTGGCTCTACCACTCTTAATAGCTTGTCTTGGTGCATAAACTCACTTATCAAAAAGGACTTCGTTGGTAAAACCTATTGGTAAATCTATACTAATATTATAAACCTGGAGAGTTTGTTTGTTTGGTTGAACGCGCTAATCACATGAACTACTAGTCCGATTTGAAAATTTCATCCAGTATTATATAACTCATTTATCGAGGAAGGCTATTATAGGCTATGAATTGTCATATACTTGAATATTGCGAGTGTCTAACCTGTCACCTGGTATATATACATATTTGCAATTTAATAAAATATTACAAAATAATACCGAAGCCTAATGTTTACCACCTTCCATTGTGTATCCATCTCATTCAATAAAAATAAACAAGAAAACACCAAGTTTCACTTCTACCGTTTGTAATTTACACAAGGTATTTTATTTTTAATTTGATCTACCCACATATGTAACGATGGATTTACCTGTTCTGGTGGAAGGCGCGTCCGGTGGCGGTAGTTTAGCTTCTAGTTGAGTGCAACGCTTCAGCGCCCTTTGTAGTTCGCGATTCAGTTCCTTTGGACAATAACTTATTCTATACTAGCTAATACCCCAGTCTGTTTGATTTATTGCCTTAAAAACATTTTATGTACAGAGATGGCATAGAATTTTTTTTAAAATTATTTATTACCACGATGGTGGTAAAGTAGCGGGCGGGCCGCCTGACGTATAAGCAGTTGCCGCGGTCTTTCAGTCAGTAAAATGTTCTTCTACTATGTGGGATTCGAACCCACAACACACAATACGGAGCTAATATCCACTACGTCATCCGTGCAATGTATATCTACATATATAATAAAAATGTAAATGTAACGTGTAAATTTCGCTCCCGCACACCAGACTAGGCCCCCCCCGGCAGCGGCTCAAGCCTAGGTCCGTTCCCTCGGCGTGGAGCCCTTGAGTGCGGTGCTCGCGCGATACACTCACACAAAATCTTACATCACTGCGACAACATTACACATATCACCTCCACACACGTGCACGCATACACGCTTACACATGCAAGTGGAAGGGTTTTATCTTTTTCCCTTATCAAACTGAAAATAGTTTAGAATATTATCCGATACGAAATATATATAAGAGTTATTGAGGTATGTATGCTTGGTACACATTACTAGGTGCCGTTACGGCAATCCATAGGTTTCCAGCCATCGCGGCTACATTACAACGGCTCGCGCGCGCCGCTATTCAAAAAAAATAAGTCATATGAGATAGAGTAAATCGCGTATTTACGTCTATCTTCCCCTAAAACAACCGTTAAATATTAATAATTTTTGTTATGTCTATTTTTAGATTTCGGCGCCGTCGCCGCTAAATAAATTTAAATTCGATCTTATTAAATGCGTGTTGCGCCCGCGCTTTTGTTATCGATCCTTTTTAGATCCCGCATACATCGCGGTTCTCAGTAATATCTCGCGCCTAGGTCGTCCCCGCGTGGAGCCCTCGTGATATTATTTTCGCGATACAGTGACTCATCTACATCACTTGAACATACATATGAGATCATCTCTCTCACACACGTGCACATACATACACATGGTGGGAGGGTTTTGTTTTTTTCCCTCAACGAACTGAATCGAATAGTTTTAGTTCGTTTCATTCCGATATACACGTATTCATTTGTGAATCATGCAATTTCGATTGTATGGTTCACAAATGTATATATGTATGAATAGCTTAGAATAGTTTAGCTAGGACAGACGCGTCTTTTTTCGGTAACAGCCCAAGCCGAGGTGTGCGTGCACCCTTGTGTGTGTCACCTAAAACCAAAAATCGGTTGTGTGCCTTAAGCGCCAACCTTAGTAGTCCGGTGAAGCTGTGAAGACCCTACCAGGTCAATAGCGTAGTCAACTCGAGAAAAAAAAAAAAAAGATTGTCACCGGGTTTTTTATTGTGTAAATTAAGATAATATACAGTCCACGAAGAAAATAGAATAGGGTTTTTTTTAAACGAACCCTTATGGCGCTCGCGTGTTTCTTTTTCAGGACTCCATTCTCTCCCTTCTCCCATTCCAGTTTCTTATTCATTTCTGTTATTTCTTCTGTCAGCTCTGCTACCTGAAATAATTAATTATTTCAACCTATATTTAGCCTAATAAAAAGTAATTTAGGCTATTTTAATGTAGACTAGCTGTTACCGGCGGTTTTGTCTATTACAAATATTTTATTATGCACTATTTTACAATACACTAACGGTCTATCTCGACAGACGTTGTCCTGCCTTGATAATAAATCTTAAAATTCAACCGCAGCGTCACCTGCCGGTTCCAATTGTGAATCTAATTTTTTTTTTAATCCACCTTAACACTCGCTAAACAAGGTCATCAAAATCTGTCCAGTTGTTGAGGTTTTCAGTTACATACACACGGACTGAACAATTATACTATACAACTAGTTGTTCCCGCGACTTCGTCCGCGTGGAAACTAAAGCAAAAAAAAAACAAGTGACTAATAAAGTCATCTGAATGTATTAAGTCCATTTACTTATAAACTTTTCTCTCGTACTTAAGTCGTGCTCTCATTAAAATTACAATAACTTTTGATAGAGTGAACCGATTTTAATGAAACCAAGACTAAATGTTACTCCAGGATACGCTTTATGATTTCCTTAGTATAGTATAGTTTTTGAACGCAGTATATTAGTAGTGATACGTGTTCCAACAAACAGGCAGACAGACATATTCTAAATTTTTTTTTTTTTTATTAAAATAGTACAGACACGTTAGATTTACATTCTATTATATGTATAGACTGATTCATCAAGTTATAATGTGATTTGTAAAAGATCAATGTACCTTTCTAGCTAGCACACGGTTCTCCTTGTTCCGCCTGTCTGTCTCACCGGTGAGGGCAACTTGCAAATTCGAGCGTTCCTCCTCCAGCGATGCGATCCGCTCCCGGAGCGAAGCGTTGTCGACGACCAGTGCCTGTGCCTGTCAAAGCGTATCTAATCTAAATACATAAAAAAATCCGGTGTCATGATGCTTATGCACGATGAACTCTGAAGCTACTGAAGCGATCTTCATCAAAGTTAGCATTTATGTATAACTAGCTGAGACCGCGTAAATCCTTATGAAAAAAAAAGAACGATTAATATTTAATGTCACCACCATCCATAGACACTAACAACACCAGGGGAGTCGTTATTGCGTTACCAGCCTGTGTTTGGGAGAGGGGACGAGGAGAGGGGTTGGGAAGGAGAGGGGATGGGAGGTGGTCCTCCAGCTCTCTCACTGACCGAACGAAACGCAACAATGCAAGCACTCTATGAGAGGTACTACCCCGGGCGAGCCGACCCATTCGTGCTGAAACCAATAATAGCTTCAGCGTGGCTCTACCGCCTGCAAAACCTATATATATATATATTAAGTTTAGTTACTTGTCTACATTTCACTCGTACTTGAGTCACGTCCTCGTTAAAATTACAATAACTTTTGATAGAGTGAACCGATTTTAATGAAACCAAGACTAAACGTTACTCGAAGACATGCTTTATGATTTTTTCTTCAAGAGGTTTTATCATGAATACAGTAGTTTATCAGAGATGGGAGTTCATACAAGCAGACAGACAGACATTTCTAAAATTCATTGAAATGTATTTTATTACATACTCCTAGATAGCAGGAACTATAATTTTTAGAAAATTCCAAAATGTACAGACACTTTACAAGTAAACATTCTTATTAATTTGACTTGACCTTATTCGAAGAATTATAGATTTGGTCCAACTTGAAATATACGATAATTTAAGGCGGACCAAGGTGGCGTAATCTGTTGTCGCGCGGGCGTGAACACGTTCTGTTTGGAGAGACAGGTTAATATGTATATCTACGATGTAGGCACTATGGTTATTTTGTAAGGTGCGACGGTTCGTGTGCGCGCGTATGTGTGTGTGAACGTATGTGGATGGTATGTGTGATAGCGTGCATGTGAATGTGTGTGTGAGAGTGTGCGGTGCGGTTTGAGTGTATATGTATATGTGAGCGCGTGCGTGTAGGTGTGTATGTGCGTGCTTGTGTGTGCGCGCGCGTGCGCGTGTTTGCGTGAGCGTGCGAGCGTGGGCGGTGCGTGTGTGTATGCGTTTGCGTGTGTGTGCGCGTGTATGTATGTGTGTGTGTGTGCACGTGTTATGCATGCGTGCATGTGTGTTTGTGTGCGTGTGTACCTTAGCGTCGTGCGTCTCGGCTGTGGCGCGGTGCGCGACGTGCTGCGCGGTGAGTCGTGCCGCGTGCTCGAGCGCGGCCGCCTCGCGTCTCCCGCACGTCTCGGCGAGCGCGCGCGCCTCGCTCAGCGCCGCCTCCGCCTGCGATGCGCGCTCGCTCTCCCTACACATACACCCAACAACACACACATCTCTAAACCACGTACGTACAACAATCGACGGAAATAAATCGTCACGCATTTACTCGTCTACACCTTTTGGTGCCAGTCGTCGTCAAACGTGTTCAAGTCTATTCCAGGTTAGTAGCTTACGATATTCAGAGAGATGGTACTCATTTAACATATATAATAACAATATCAAAACAAATACTAACAAGTAACAAAGAAAATGGATACAAACGTAAAACGTGACCTGGAGTGAATAACTTTCGAGAATAAAACAAACAATAAACCATTTTGTTTTGTTCCTGACGTTCCCACGTTCACTTTCAAGTGAAAATGAAATCACCCGACGGTCATTAACACTGTGCTTTAACGTGGACGCGTAGAGGATTGTGTATAATTTTTATATATTTCTGGATAATTAGGTCAAATATTATGTACCTATTTTTTAAATTGATTTAGAACCAGAAACGACTACTCAGTAATCCCTGTGAATATTGCGACTCTTCAACCATTCACCATATATCTCTTTCTCACTTTTTCTTTCAGTCTATAAGAATACTTAATAATCGAGAACAACTGATCAGATTATTTCAAACGAAACTTCTTTGAGTGCACCGAGCACTGGTCGAAAGTAGACCGTCACGCTTCAATAAGTGCTTCATCATTCAATCGGAATCATTCATTACTGCATAAAGATTCTAACATTCAATAAAAACGACAGTCATTAGAGCTCCATATAAAATTAGTCCAATTGACTTGCAACCATTTTTCCTAAGCGACGATATGCCTTTCTCACTCTTACTTTAAACACTTCAAGAACGACAACAGCTAATTCGATTATCTGTAATGAAACTCCTTTAAGCGCATTAAAAAATCAACGAAAATAAACCATCACGCTCCAAACACTCCCTATACTAACTCAATTTTTGGCTCACTCGATCATTCTTTGGGCCAACGGAACGCTAAACAATAAAAACAACTGGTGTACCAATCAACAAACATTGTCAAGTAATGATAGGTTAACCAATTATTACTTACTAGTGGGCGCCCAGTGGTCGACATTCGACCATAGTTCATTGATTTTTAAAAGGGATAAATATTATAATAATAGTTGTATGTTATAAATAATATCATTGTTGAATGTAGAATGAAAAAGGGTAATTGGAACGTAAGAGTAAAATATTACATACAGTAGAGCATAGCAACCTCCTTCACAACCTTTTTGGAAGTCCTTTATTGACAGATGTCAAAATGTCTTTATTTATGTGTGTATATGTTGTGTAAAATTGAAGCAGTAGTGTGAGTAACGCATATTTTAATTAATTTAATGTACTTCTAATGCATTTACACAAAATAAATAGCTTTTTGCACTTCACCTCCATATAAACTTTAACTATGCCAGATTATCCGTTCACCCAATTCCGTTAAAAAGGGATACAAAGTTTAGGCTTCACGTATTAATATATAATATGATGATATCCATACATATACGAAATTTTCCGCTGTTTTCCTGGATATACAGAAAGCTTTTGATCGCGTGTGACATAAGGCCCTTTTATATAAGCTGAAGGTACACATGCCAAATACTGCATATATGCTACTGACATCTTACCTACTACAACAAATGTTCCAATTTAAATGCGAGGACTATATCTCCCCAATCTACCAAATGGAAGCAGGAGTGCCACAGGGATTAAGTAATAGGTCCGGCCCTTTACACAATACACACAGCAGACCTACCCATGACAGAAAATGTGGTGACTGCAACCTATGCAGACGACACTGCAGTTCTTTCCTGTAATAAAGATCCTAACATAACATCCACAAAACTGCAAGAATGCCTGAATAATATTGGATTATGGGTTAAAAAGTGGAGAATAAGAGCAAGCCCCTCAAAATCGGTCCATATAACGTTTACGCTAAGAAGAAGAGACTGCCCATCTGTGATACTTGACGGACTGTCCTACTACAGCAAACAATACTTAGGCATTTTTTTTAATGTCAAAAGCAGGCAAACGAACTTCTGAGTCACCTGATGTTAAGTGATCACCACCGTCCATAGACACTAGCAACACCAGGGGAGTTGCAAGTTCGTTGCCAGCCTGTGTATTGTGGAGGGGTAGAGAAAGGAGAAAGGGGGAAGGGAAGGGGGAAGGACGTGGACCTCCGACGCTCTCACTGACCGAACGAAACGCAACAATGCAAGCACTGTTACTTCACGTCGGTGTTCAAATGCACTTGGACAGGAGACTCACCTGCCGAGATCATATACTGGCTAAATACGTACAGGCGAAAGAAAAGCTCAGAAATATGTACTGGTTATTAGGTAGACAGTCTACATTAAGTCTAGATAAAAAGCTGCTAGTGTACAAATGTATCATAAAACCGATCTGGACATATGCTATACAACTCTGGGGATCTTCAAGTCACTCCAATATAGAAATCCTCCAACGATACCAAAATAAAGTACTGAAGACAATATGCAATGCGTCATGGTACACAAGGAACACAGAAGTACATGATTGCCTCGAAATTGCAACAGCTAAGGAAGGAAATAGGACGGTTCTGTGCAGCCTATAAAAATAGATAGGAACACCACATAAGTCACCTGGCCACAAAACTAACAGATACAAATGAAACTCTATCGCGACTTAAAAGAATGCCATTGGCTCTAATCTGAACACCTGACCGCTATGTAGTGTACAAAATAAGTGACGACACATCACTAGATGTGTACTCACGAGAACATTAACCTCACCAACAAATCTGATCTGAAAAAAGGTACTTATGCTACTATCGTATCGCATGGTGGTAGGTAGGGCTTTTTTTAAATTTGCCTAGCTAGCTATCAGTCTCAAGTAAAAAATCTGTACTCGAGCATTTGATGGTGCGTTTCGGCAGTTACATTTAAGAACCCGTCTCCTCTGCCGTGTTCGCCATCTTAAGTGAATTCTTCATTTAACTTCATATCAAATCGTGGAGAGACAATATGTTACTCTCCGGAGAGTCTGTACCAAAGTTCACCGCTTGGATATTGTTGAATACATTGAATAAGACATGCTGCTCCATGAGCGGAGGAATATCATTTATATGTTCGTAGGTTCGAACTCCGGCATATACCAACGTATTCTTCGGATTTCATACATTTACTAATTTAAATTGGTAACACTTTCGGCTGACATGAGAAATGTTCTTGTTGTACTACCATATGTGGTATTAGTATTAGTGGTATTAGTAGGTGGTAGAGCCACACTGAAGCTATTACTGGTTCAGCATGAATGTGTCGGCTCGACGGGGTAGTACCACCCTCTCATAGAAACACCGGCGTGAAGTAACAGTACCTGCACTGTTGCGTTTCGTTCGGTCAGTGAGAGCGCCGGATAACCCACCTCTCCGTCCCCCTTCCCCCACCCCAACTCCCCATCACTACAAACACAGGCCGGCAACGCACTTGCGACACCTCTGGTGTTGCTAGTATCTGTTCGTTTGCCCCCTATTACTCATAAAAAATATATATATATATGTCGGAGGAAGCTATAAGCCGAGTTGATTATTGTTTGCACACATAATATTATTTGTCTTCATTTAATTTTATTTGATTTATAACATTTTTCCATAACTTAAAAGCCATAATAATCTGATAAAAGTTAAGAATATTGTAATTCACATAACGACAGACCATGACAGACCATGTTTTTCTATAGCTTAAAACCTTAATAATGTAATAGAAGCTACATACAATGTAATTTACGTAGTCACCAATCAGAGCAGAGCCAATTAAATAAATAGATAAATAACTAAGTAAACAATTAAGTATACCAAGAAATAAATAGAGCAATAAATAAATACAAAGGAAAGGTCTCACTCAATTTCAGTAAAGAGAACGCAGGTGTGGTGCGCAGCTGTGAAGCACAGGTGCGAAGTGCAGGTGTGCAAATGACGAAAACCGAGCACGCCCGAAGTAGTAACGAACGTCACTAACTCGCGAGTATCGAGATCGAGCGTAGAGCGTGCAGCAGAAGGGACGACCGCTCACGTCAACGGTCCGATCGGAACTCCCCCGCTCGCGTGTCGTATCCAGCTGACTCTATAGATAATGTAAATGTAAAGCTAATCCTGTATGCATTTCCGATTTTCTTGACGTTATTCCATAAATGATTAGGCCTACAGAAATAAAAGATTATATTGTTAACGTCTACGTCCGGTACCGTGACACACCCGAGAGGCGAGACTACAACGCCACCCGGGGAACCACTATTAACCTGCGATACCGCGCTATTGACTTTATCGGGGTGTTACTAATGACCTCTAACGCTATTGGTGGAAGTTATCGGCTGTTCATTATTTTTTAATTTTTTTTTTATTGTGGAAAAAGTTTTACATAAATTATTTACAAATTTTAAAATGTCACTGACGGCGCCAATTTAAGTACACGTTGACGTCCGTACTAGTCTTGAGACTGTATCACAGACGCCAGCGCAAACTCCACTAATTTTATGAAAAGGTTTAGTAAAGAGGGTCACTCGTGAGCATGTGAGTATGTGTGTGTGTTGTGTGTGTGAGTGTATGTGTGTGCGCGTGTGGATGAGTGTGTGTATTTAAATATGTGGGTATGTATATAATAATGATTTAATGGCCGCGTGACTACGACAAGGGGGCGTAAAATAGTGCATAGATATTGAGCATCGGGTAAATTGAGTATTAAAAGGTAATAAATTCATTCCGGTGTGAGACTACATTGGTGGGAGTTCGGCACATAAAGGGCAAGATGTCGCTGATCTGGACGCACTCCTATGTGGAAGTTATTATAAGGCGAAGCCAAATAAATAGTGACAGTATATGAAGTATTTATTGCCATTCCTGACTGCGTCGACACTATACGTGATGAGTGTAACACATCAAACGGAACGTACCAGGCTTTTAAAGAGTACATATGAGATAAATTATCCGTTTGTTATATAAAGATATTAAAAGTTCTCATTGGGTTTACCGCTGAAGTTGTGCACTGAGTGTGTCGGCGAGGGCAGCCTGGGCTCGTAATGCTGCTAACTCTGCTGCCTCCTCTTCCAATCTTAAGTTGCTCGCTTTTAATTGCTCCACCTGGAAATATAAAAAAAAATTGAGTGCGTGTAACCGTCACACGCGATTGAAGTAACCAAAACTTCTATTTTAGTTTAATTCGTTACTTATCATAGTTATCTGTTCGTACTTTGCTATATTTTATTTTATTTATAACAAAGAGTTGCTAATAATATTTCCTGTGTTATTTAAGTTCCGAATTAGCTGATAGATGGCACCACAGATAATGAACCTTTGATTTAATTTGTTACTTACTTACATTGAAACCAGATGGCAGCACGGTCGCGTGCCCGTATATACATAATTAATTATACTGTATGATTTTTATTATTATTCAATTTATTTATATTTTTTTGTGATTGATTTGTTTATAAACTATTAATTGACAAAATAAAAAATATTTAAAAACAGGATGATACAGAAACGTAACGCCATATTGCCGTAACGGACTTCCGTTGCATTGTCGTCCAGTTACCTGTTAGTCGCGCCTAAAGAAGTTTTACTTTAAAAACATCTTTACTTCCTGTTATAGGGATTTAATCCTCATAATGTATACTAATACTAGCGGTCACGGCGGACGTTTTTTTTTTTATGTCATATTTGGCAAACGAACAGGTGGGTCACCTGATGCTAAGTGATCACCACCGTCCATGAACACTAACAACACCAGAGGAGTTGCAAGTTCGTTGCCACCCTTTGGGGGGAAGGGTTAGGGGAGGGAGAGGAGAGAAGAGGGGGAGGGGAGGCCTCCGGTTGTCGTTTTCGGACGTTGTTCTGTCTTGATAATTAAAAATAATCTAAAATCCAACCGCATCGCCACATACCGGTTCCAATTGCGAATCTAAACCATTCTCGGGTCCACTCCGACACGCACACAAAATTTCATCAAAATCGGTCCAACCGTTTATGAGGAGTTCAGTGACATACACACGTACAGAAGAAATTCATATATAAAGAAAATTATAAAGTTGGAAAGTTTGTTTGTTTGGTTTGTAATCTCATGTATTACTGGTCCGATTTGAATAATTCTTTCAGTGTTAGATAAGTCGTTTATCAAGGAAGACTATAGGCTATATATCATCACGTTAACACCAATAGGAGCGGAGCACTAATGAAGAATGTTTCAAAATCGGGATGCTTTTTCTTTTTGAGAGCTTCCGCTGTGTGTTAGCATAAGTCCAAAGTAACTATTCCACGCGAACGAAGTCGCGGGCAGTTGTTAGTAAATTATACACTATAATAATACACCTTTTACGAATTTAGAAATCTTTCCCAAGATAGTGAGCGCCCCCCGATCGCCTTTTTTTATAAGAAAATTGTTGGTGATTACCGATTCCTTAAAAATATTCTAGTCAAATGTATACCTAATTTTTTATACTTCATTTATTTTAATAATACCTACTCCGAATCTAGAGGTAGAGGTCTGTAGGTGGTCGAGCCACGCTGAAGATATTATTGGTTTCAGCATGAATGGATCAATGGATCGGCTCGCCCGGGGTAGGACCACAATCTCATAGAAAACCGACGTGAAGTAACGGTGCACGCATTGTTGCGTTTCGTTCGGTCAGCGACAGCGCCGGAGGCCCACCTCCCCTCCCCTGTTCCCCCTTCCCTTACTCCCCAAGACTGGTTGGCAACGCACTTTCGACTCCCCTAGTTTTGTTAGTGTCTATGGACGGTGGTGATCACTTAACATCAGGTGAGGCATCTGTGCGTTTGCCTGCTATGACATTAAAAAAAAAACATACTAAGGAATAAAACTGAAAAAAAATATCGCAATCCAATAGTTCAGTTCCAGTAGTAAAAGGCACTTCAACATATTATTCACTAGCGGGCCCGCAGACGTTGTCCTGCCCAGACTATAAAAAAAAATCCTTGACAAATTATATACTATTACCTTGCTCATTAATCACTTTATCCACTGGTAAAAACCGCATCAAAATACGTTCAGTAGTTTTTGAGTTTATCGCGAACAGACAGACTGACAGACGCGGTAGGGGGCTTTGTTTTATACTGATTATAGAAAATTCCATAGCAATCGATGCTATCAAACTCTATACAATTTAATGAGCTAAAAGAGTGTATAATTTCCAATATGATTAACAAAATACACGCACCTCGGCGGTGAGTCGAGCGAGACAGCAAGTAGCGGCGTCTCGTTCCCTCGTACTGATATCGAGGTGCGTGGAAACCGTGTTTAATCTCTTCTCGACTTCTTCCTTCTCATGCCGACACATGATTAGTGCTGCTTGCGTTTCCTTCAGTTCGCTTTCTGAAATTAGTACAAAGGTCATACATTTCATACAATGTTCGTATGTGCCATACAAAGATCATACAAGTTATATAAAGACCATACAAATCATACACAGATCATATGTATCATTCAAGAGTTATTCTTGTCATACATAGATCATACATGTCATACAAAGTTCGTATGTGATATACAAAGATCATACGAGTCATATAAAGACCACACAAATCATACAATGTTCATACACGTCATACAATGGTCATTCTTGTCATACAAAAATCATACAAGTCATATAAACGGTGGTAGTGTCACGCTGAAACTATTACTGGTTTCAGCATGAATGGGTCGGCTCGCCCGGAGTACTACCACCAGACAAACAGAAACACCGACGTGAAGTAACAGTGATTGCATTGTTGCGTTTCGTTCGGTCAGTGAACGCCGAAGACCCACCTCCCCACTCCTCTCCCTCTCCCTCCCCTAATCCTTCCCCCACAAGGATGACAACGCACTTGCTACTCCTCTGGTGTTGTTGGTGTCCATGGACGGTGGTGATCACTTAACATCAGGTGATCCACTTGTTCGTTTGCCTCCTATGACAAAAAAAAAGAAAAAAAAGACCCTACAAATCATAATATGTGTTGGCGACGCAGCGTAAATTTAGCGAAATATAAACATGTGTTGGCGCGCACATACCATTATCGGTCTGACGCCATATAGGGCACTGTAAGGACTATTGTAAGTCTGTCGAATAAATTCCCCTTCGGCGAAACGTGCAGTTTGGTGTTGCCCGCCAGCGTCCCGGATCCTTCCCCTTCACCCTCTACCCTTCCCCTCTCCCTAGTCTCCTACCCCTCCTACCCCCTAGCACCCGTGACTGGGCCCGGTCGTGGGTATTCGGGGGTTCCGTCCCTTTTAATATGTATCATATAATGTTCATACACGTCATACAAGGGTCATACTTGTCATACAACGATCATACATGTCATACAAAGATCATACACGTCTCAATAAGATCACACGTATCATACATGTCAGCCACCGTAGTTCGGTGAAGATGTGAAGGACCATCAGTTCACTAGCATAGTCAGTTTAAAAAAAAACGTATCATACAAAGTTCAGACATACCATACAACATTATAAAAACATCTAGTAACATCTATAAGCTAATTTGTTAAACTAACCGAGCTGTTTAGATCTGAGAGAGTCCGTCGCATTCGCTGCCGCTGTCTCCTTGGCAGCTTCCAACTCTGCTACTTGTTGGGTCAGTTTTTCCGCGCGCTCTGAACTCTCCTGGAAAGTGTGCATTTACAGACATAATATATGAATATGAAGCAATGATGACTTCGGGCACAGCGCCGAAGGCTGCACATTCGAATCCTTGTAAAAATGTGTTGGAGTTATTGGTAAAGGAAAACATCCTGAAGAATCCATTGCGTCGTGGTAAGGCTAACTACCTCCAACACGTTGAAAATCTAGCGCCAAGGATCTTTTGGGGGTTTTTTTGTTTTTGTATATCGATGTTAAGTGATCACCGCCGTCCAAAGACACTTGCAACACCAGGGGAGTCGCAAGTGCGTTGCCAGCCTGTGTTGGGGGGAAGGAAGGGATGGGAGGAGGAGGGGAGGTGGGCCTCCGGCGCTCTGACTGACCGAACGAAACGCAACAATGCAAGCACTGTTACTTCACGTCGGTGTTTCTATGAGAGGGTGGTAGTATCCCGGACGAGCCGACCCATTCATGCTGAAACCAATAATAGCTTCAGTGTGGCTCTACCACCTACAATCTATCTTCTACAACGTTAAGTGATCACTGCCGTCCATAGAGAATAACAACACCAGGGGACTCGCTAATGCGTTGCCAGCCTGTTTGGGGGAGGGGACGAGGAGAGGGGATGGGAGGGGATGGGAGGGGGAGGGGTTGGCCTCCGGCGCTCTCACTGACCGAACGAAACGCAACAATGCGTGCACTGTTACTTCACGTGGGTGTTTCTATGTGTCGGGTGGTAGTACTGAGGGCGAGACGACCCATTCATGCTGAAACCAGTAATAGCTTCAGGGTGGCTCTACCAATTCTATCTAGCAGCTACTCGACGCTCGCGTATCGCATTACCACCGCGTCTTTCTCCCGTTCCGCTTGTTCCACTCTTTTACTCATCTGAAAAGATTTAAGAAGTTTATGATATAAAATGGATACTTCAAATCTTCTTCTTCCTACCCTTATCCCACATAAGTAGGGTCGGTACAACATGTTTCTCATGTTGTGGTATATGATTTGGCTTAATTTGGCTCTACCAATTCTATCTAGCAGCTGCACTTGATAGTCTTTTTCGTTTAACTTTAGTATGTTTACCGTCGAAGACTTATAAAGTGTTTAAATAAACCCTGTATATATTTAATCGTCTGTCTTTATATAAATAAGCAAAACCAAACATTTTGTGTACACTTAACATCATCTTCTTCCTCTATTTCTCAACTTATTTTCGTTTTTTTTTGCTGGTACACCCTCTAATTTTATCAAAGAAAAGAATTTTGCTATTTTGTTCGCGCACTTTAGGTTTAAAAATAACGTTTCAAATCCATATTATTATATTGTACGCACAACATGCACAAACTACCCAATACATAAGTTACCTTATACGCATCCATTTCCATGCGCAACTTGCTCTGTGTCCACTTCAGCCGACCTTCCAGCTCTCGCATGTCTTCGCGAAGTTTCGCCATTTCCCGGTCGGTTTTCAGCAGTTCATGACACTGAATAAATATTACTTGTACATTTTTACATAAAGGTCTTTCCTTATCAAGTGCTCATGCACTTAATGTTAAAAGAAAATAATTTATTACAATTATCACTATTAATTTTTACAATATATAATTTTGGGGTGTCGAATAACATGTAAGACTTAAGACGTCCAAGCCAACCTCACCTGCACGTGGTGCACCCTGCTGAATAACGAACGAGGCAATGGCGAAAGCGGGGTGGTAGGGTTCTACAGCCCGACTGGGTCGCAACCACCATGTATATGGCGACAAAGCCCGTCATAGTGATTCGCTTCTGGGGGTCGCGTTTCGGGATCAGCCTGTGCATATCCAACTTTACAGGACAGCAGCGATGGACAATGTGTAACTCGGTGGTCGCCATTGTTTTTGGACTGTACTGTGCTTACCATCAGACATAGAGGAAGCATTTGGTCGTGCTACTATAAAAAAAAAAATTAGAATGCTATAAAAAAAATTAAGTAGTCACGAAATATAAATTAAAAAAGTTACCATAAAATACAAATAGTAGAACATTTTACCACTAGATCTATTTGTACGAGTAGTCCGGTGAAGCTGTTAAGACCTTGCTTGGTCAATAGCGTAGTCAGTTCGAAAAAAGAAAAAAAAAACTATTTGTACACTAGTTGTGCCCGCAACTACATCATTGTGGAACGTGATATACAACACAGTGGCTAATAAAGTCATCTGAATGTATTAAGTCTAATATCTATTTAGTTTTCTCTCGTACTTAAGTCGCTTCATCATTAAAATTACAATAGATTTGATAGACCAAAACCGATTTCAATGAAACGACTAAATGTTACTCAAAGATATGCTTTATGATTTTCTTGACAAGTTGAACTATCCATAAACCCAGTACTTTAGCAGTGATGCGTGTTCAAACAAACAAACAGACAGACAAATATAAACTTACCATTAAAATACATAATAACTAACATTATAAATACGAATGTGAGTTTGTCTATTTGTTTGTAACGTTTTGACACCCTTAACTTCTCAACCAAACCTAATGAAATTTTGCATACACGTACCAGTTTTTGGGGTGTAACAGGGGGTGTCAAATAACATGTAAGACTTGAGACATCCAAGCCAACCTCACCTGCACGTGGTGCACCCTGCTGAATAACGAACGAGGCAATGGCGAAAGCGGGGTGGTAGGGTTCTACAGCCCGACTGGGTCGCAACCACCATGTATATGGCGACAAAGCCCGTCATAGTGATTCGCTTCTGGGGGTCGCGTTTCGGGATCAGCCTGTGCATATCCAACTTTACAGGACAGCAGCGATGGACAATGTGTAACTCGGTGGTCGCCATTGTTTTTGGACTGTACTGTGCTTACCATCAGACATAGAGGAAGCATTTGGTCGTGCTACTATAAAAAAAAAAATTAGAATGCTATAAAAAAAATTAAGTAGTCACGAAATATAAATTAAAAAAGTTACCATAAAATACAAATAGTAGAACATTTTACCACTAGATCTATTTGTACGAGTAGTCCGGTGAAGCTGTTAAGACCTTGCTTGGTCAATAGCGTAGTCAGTTCGAAAAAAGAAAAAAAAAACTATTTGTACACTAGTTGTGCCCGCAACTACATCATTGTGGAACGTGATATACAACACAGTGGCTAATAAAGTCATCTGAATGTATTAAGTCTAATATCTATTTAGTTTTCTCTCGTACTTAAGTCGCTTCATCATTAAAATTACAATAGATTTGATAGACCAAAACCGATTTCAATGAAACGACTAAATGTTACTCAAAGATATGAATATTAGATATAATAAAAGATTATAAAAATGAAAACTATAATAGAAAAATAAATGCAAATTAAATGACTCTTTTAAAATGGATACTAACAAATGTAGATATATTTTTTTTATTCTGGAAAAGGGGCTATGCAGGCCTTAATCCTGTATCACTGCGACCAGTATTGATCTATTGTGATCGCCCCATATTACTAAAGCTCTCCGCCTAGTCCTATAGTATTTAAGAACTGCAGGACTTTTTTGGATGAGAGCATCTGTACCTCATCCGGACATGCACAAACTACCCAATACATAAGTTACCTTATACGCATCCATTTCCATGCGCAACTTGCTCTGTGTCCACTTCAGCCGACCTTCCAGCTCTCGCATGTCTTCGCGAAGTTTCGCCATTTCCCGGTCGGTTTTCAGCAGTTCATGACACTGAATAAATATTACTTGTACATTTTTACATAAAGGTCTTTCCTTATCAAGTGCTCATGCACTTAATGTTAAAAGAAAATAATTTATTACAATTATCACTATTAATTTTTACAATATATAATTTTGGGGTGTCGAATAACATGTAAGACTTAAGACGTCCAAGCCAACCTCACCTGCACGTGGTGCACCCTGCTGAATAACGAACGAGGCAATGGCGAAAGCGGGGTGGTAGGGTTCTACAGCCCGACTGGGTCGCAACCACCATGTATATGGCGACAAAGCCCGTCATAGTGATTCGCTTCTGGGGGTCGCGTTTCGGGATCAGCCTGTGCATATCCAACTTTACAGGACAGCAGCGATGGACAATGTGTAACTCGGTGGTCGCCATTGTTTTTGGACTGTACTGTGCTTACCATCAGACATAGAGGAAGCATTTGGTCGTGCTACTATAAAAAAAAAAATTAGAATGCTATAAAAAAAATTAAGTAGTCACGAAATATAAATTAAAAAAGTTACCATAAAATACAAATAGTAGAACATTTTACCACTAGATCTATTTGTACGAGTAGTCCGGTGAAGCTGTTAAGACCTTGCTTGGTCAATAGCGTAGTCAGTTCGAAAAAAGAAAAAAAAAACTATTTGTACACTAGTTGTGCCCGCAACTACATCATTGTGGAACGTGATATACAACACAGTGGCTAATAAAGTCATCTGAATGTATTAAGTCTAATATCTATTTAGTTTTCTCTCGTACTTAAGTCGCTTCATCATTAAAATTACAATAGATTTGATAGACCAAAACCGATTTCAATGAAACGACTAAATGTTACTCAAAGATATGCTTTATGATTTTCTTGACAAGTTGAACTATCCATAAACCCAGTACTTTAGCAGTGATGCGTGTTCAAACAAACAAACAGACAGACACACAGACATTTCTAAAAATGATTGAAACGTATTATGTTACTTATTCCTGGACAACAGCAACCATTTTTTTAGCAAAAATCTAAAAAGTTCAGACAAGTTAGATTAAAAAAAAAAAAAATTATTGTAGCACGGCTAAATGACTCCTCTATGTCTGATGGTAAGCACAGTACAGTCCAAAAACAATGGCGACCACCGAGTGACACACTATTCATCGCCGGTCGCCACTGTCGTGCCGGCCTGCAAAAAGCTGGATATGCAAAATCACTATTACGGGCTTTTTCGCCATATACATGGTGGTTGCGACCCAGTCAGGCTGTGAAACCCTACCACCCCGCTTTCGCCATTGCCTCGTTCGTTATTCAATTTCATAATTCTCATAGGTAACTAATACAAAGAACTGTTGTGACAAAAATTTCTTCTACAAATTTACTTAGTTCGACTAGATATATGAACATAGTGCCAAATCTAACCTTATCATCATAAAGCTGACAGATGCGCTGTTTCTCTGCATGAGCAGATTTAAGCTTGCTGTTCAACAACTCCACTTCCGCTATAGCCGCCTTTTCGTTTTTAGCAGCGACCTCTGCAGCTCGTTTCGCTTCTATACGTGTGCACTCGACGCTCGCGTATCGCATTACCACCGCGTCTTTCTCCCGTTCCGCTTGTTCTACTCTTTTACTCATCTGAAAAGATTTAAGAAGTTTATGATATAAAATGGATACTTCAAATCTTCTTCTTCCTACCCTTATCCCACATAAGTAGGGTCGGTACAACATGTTTCTCATGTTGTGGTATATGATTTGGCTTAATTTTTACGATCGCCGCCTGCCTGACATCATCCCTCCTTGGGATTATTTTGTTGTACCACTGTATTATTATTATATAGTTACGAAGTCTGATGGGCTCTTTTAGCCTTGCAATTTTTCGTTCCGGTTAAAAACGAAGTTCTTCAAGATTATCATTTGCTTGCTATATTGCCATTTTTATGTAACAGAAAACTAGCCAACTTTAGACTATTTCCAAAAACTGCATTTTCAGGGTTTTTTTTTTCAGGATTCGTGGTTTCAGAGTTTTCTCAGTAATATAATATTAGATATAATAAAACATTATAAAAATGAAAACTATAATAGAAAAATAAATGCAAATTAAATGACTCTTTTAAAATGGATACTAACAAATGTAGATATATTTTTTTTATTCTGGAAAAGGGGCTATGCAGGCCTTAATCCTGTATCACTGCGACCAGTATTGATCTATTGTGATCGCCCCATATTACTAAAGCTCTCCGCCTAGTCCTATAGTATTTAAGAACTGCAGGACTTTTTTGGATGAGAGCATCTGTACCTCATCCGGAGGCAATATGTGCTTTCTCAGAATCCAGTTTCGTGTAGGCTTCAGTGGATCACACTCACACAAGAGGTATTTGGGAGTCTCATCCGCACTATCACAAAATCTACACTCTCTTGTGCTCTGGACACCGTTGATGTACAAGTGCTTTTTAAGAAAACAGTGTCCAGTGTATGCTCTCGCTAAAACCCGTAATTGATTCCTACCGAGTGACAGAGCTTTATTGCGTTTCGTTCGGTCACTGAGAGTGCCGGAAGCCCACCTTCCCTACTCTTCACCCTTCCCTTACTCCCCCTCTCCCTCAAGACAGGTTGGCAACGCACTTGCGACTCTCCTGGTCTTTCAAGTGTCTATGGATGGTGGTGATCACATAACATCAGGTGACCCACATGTCCGTTTGCCAACTATGACATAAAAAAAAAATTAACTGATTTTCACCAGTAGATAAAGTGACTCCTGAGGAAGGTTTAAGTATGTACTTTATCAAGGTTTTTTTTATTATCAGGCGGGACAACGTCCGCCAGACCTTCTAGTATTACACATATTAATAGGCAGTGCCGAGATAGTTAAGAACATTTCCCTTCTCTGTATCTAAGGCGATTTTCTTCATTCTTTTTGTATATTGAGGAATTTTTGTGTCATCAATAAAAAAAAGTTTTTTTTTGTATGGTCGAAGTTCTACCACTGGACAAGCACTCCTACATATGAATGCATCATAAGAACTACACCTAATCGGCTAATTTTGTTTTTGCTGTGTTTTTAATTATCAAGGGAAAAATTTTTGATTAAAAATCCCCCAAGGGACAAGATTATTGTCTTTAAAAACATTGATAGAATTGGCAGATTGATGTTCAGTTATTCAGTGCCATTTTATTTGATTACATTGTCATACTGTAACCGGAAGATTTGATTTAATTTGACCTCTTATAACAACTTACAGCTAAATAAAAAATTACATTACATATTTAAGCATGATCAAAGTCAATTTAAAAGTTACAGAATTTAGCTATAAGAAAATATAGACACAAAGAAGATACTAAATATAAAAAGAAACTAAAAATTAAAAAAAAAGAACTGGAATTTAGAAGGTATTTTTTTGAGTTTTTGTAAGCTTGTGTTGAATAGATCTACGTTTTGATCCCTAAGAATCCCTAAGAATTTTGTCTGTAGGTCACCATAACAACTGAGTTATAAAGTATGTTAAGTTATCTACTTAGCACGGCTGGTATGCAAGTTAACTGTACTTGGTAATTCTAAACATTCAATTATACCAGTGAGTATGCAAAAATGCCTCGTAGGTGGTATTACTGGTTTCAGTATGAATGGGTCGCCTCACCCGGGGTAGTACCACTTTCTCACAGAAAACCGACGTGAAGTAACAGTGCTTGCATTATTGCGTTTCACTTGGTCAGTGAGAGCACCGAAGACCCACCTCCCCGTCTGCTCAAACACAGGCTGGCAGCGCACTTGTGACTCCCCTGGTGTTACTGGTGTCTATGAACGACGGTGTCTATGAAAACGGATATATTATATCAGTATATTCTTCACCCATACAATGGAAGCATATGAATTTTTTTATATGATGTGTAATTTGATATATATATTTTAGATTTTTTTTTTTTAACTTTATTTTTGGCAACCAATCTTTTAGATTATTACTGCCATTGTCGAGTAATTAATAGTATTATTACAAGTTCTTCTTACATTCCATTTTTGGCAACCAGCCTTCTAGTAGACTATTACTGCCATTGTCAAGTGAGTATCTATATTACATGTTTCTTGATATAATTTCAATGAACTAACAAAATGGTGGTCTTCTTGTTAGAACTAATTTTCGAAAGCTGTAAGTCCCTAATTTTTTTTATGAACTCTACTACCTTTCTGGTACGTGGTAGAACTAAGCTGAAGCTATTACTGGTTTCAGTATGAATGGGTCAGCTCGCCTGGGGTAGTACCACCCTCTCACAGAAACCCAATGTGAAGGAACAGTGCTTGCATTGTTGTGTTTCGTTCAGTCAGTGAGAGCACCGGAGGCCCACCTCTCCTCTCCTTCCCACTTCCCCATACTTCCCCTCTCCCCAAGACAGGTTGGCAACTCGTCCCCCTTCCCTTACTCCCCTTTTCCCTCAAGACAGGTTGGCAACGCACTTGCGACTCCCCTGGTCTTGCAAGTGTCTATGGATAGTGGTGATCACTTAAAATCAGGTGACCCACCTGTCCGGTTGCCTACTATGATATAAAAAAAAGAAAACAAAACTACCGAGACAAGCAACTGTACAAGGCCTAGCTGTTCAAGAAGGATAAATTAATTTTGTATTTGGATAACTTTGACCTATTAGAATAAATTCAAAATTTTTTGTAAAGATTCCCAAGCTTGATTATTATTTCAAACTCTTCCTATTCTTATGGCAGTTTTTAGATATTTTCAAGATTCCCTTTACTGCGTGCCCCCCACAAAAAAGCCCTAGATATACATATAAAATTGAGTTGAATTTCTCACCATGTCTAACTTAACTTCTAGCTCTTTGAATGTCTGGTCTTTATCCTGAGCCTCATCCACATGTTGTTTCACTCTCTCCCTCAAGGAGGTGTTCTCTTTCCTCTGTTCTGCTAACAGTTTCTCTAACGTTTCCACCTGTAACCTCAATACATCTCTTTTTGTGTTGTCATCACACTCTGCGCTTTCTTTCTCTTTTTTTAATTCTTCCATATTTGAATCTGGAATACTCTGTGTAGTTTCATTTGTTTTTTCAGTTGCCAGTTCTACATTTTCATCTTCAAAGATGTCGCTCATTATTTTGCCATTTGTGACAGGCTTTATCGGTTTAATTGATTTCTGCACCGATGTTCTATGAGTGTAAGCGTTCTTGAGGCTTCCACTTACAGATGAAAATATTCCATGTACATTCTTCACTATACTGCCGATGTCTTGTGATAGTATTTCTTTAGGTATACGAGTGTATCTCACGTCTAAATTCATAGGTGTTTCTGGTATCTTCTGCATCGCTGTAACTTTTGTTTTCTGATTAGTAAATTCAGATAAAATTGCTTCTGTATTAAGGTCATTATTACTTGAATTTATGTTAGTTTCGTCACTGTCCTGGTTAAGTATTGTTATATTTTCCGCACTTCTGCTGTACGGAGATTTATTAAGAACGTTGTTTGGTATTTCTTGTTCATTCAAACTTATTGAAGACATTGCTAAGTTACTATTTATAGGTTTTAATTCTACACAGTCGTTATTATGTAGATTTAATAAGCTATTTGTACATTCTTTATCATTTGTGACTTCTTTGGTTTCCTTAGGTACAAACATAGATTTATCATTGATTGGTGATGGCATAGGGCTTGGTAAATCAGCGAGGACATTGTTATCTGGTGAGACAGATAATGGACTTGAAAAGTCACTTCCATCACCCACAATAACAATGGATTTATCATTGCTTAAGCTATTTACAGAATCAGAAAAAATTATGTTCTTACTAGGTGATATTTCCGAATCGGATGTCTGGAGTGTTCCATCAGTGAGATCTACACCAGAATCGCTATTGCTGTCGCTCGTGAATTTATTCTCTTTTTGATATACTTCACCTTCCCTCACCTCGTCTATCGGACTCTCGAGAGTCGCACTCTCGTCTTTATTTGATTTTTTATTGAAATCATTAGATGCCGTTGATACTATAGCAGTAGTTGCGACACTTTCAGAATATAAATCACAATTTTCACAAATATTTAGCCTATTTTCTTCGGAATTACCGTCGACGTCACTTCTCTCAATATGGCCCAACACATCAATATTAATAGACATGATAATACGCTGTGTGTATCTAAATCTAGGAAATCTAATTAAATCAAATACAATTATTTAAGCCATGAAAAATTGTAGGTAGGTAATTTTATTATGAACAAAAAATAAACATCGCGAAGCTAATCCAAATGTTGCCATCAGTAAAATCACAGAGTACTTTATAGTTTATATAAATAATATAAAAGAAAACCATAAGTAAAGGCGTAGGTAAGTAACATAAACTTTAAAATATAAAAAGATTTTTTTCGGTGTTGTTTCTAATAATGGCGTTTATATTTACATACATCAAAAAGATTTAAGTAACATATTACGATGTAAAAAATGATACGCTTCAACAACCTGGATAGTGTTCTTTAATTTTTATCATGGCTTAGTAGGTAATCAAAATGTTAACAAACATTATTTTAAAAAAATACCTTCCTACCTTCTGGATAACAGAGGGGTCGATATAGTCTCTTAAAATTAAAATGAATGAAAAGATATGTCGGTCAAATTTTTGTGTTATGTCGGTGGTTTTCAAATTTATACAATTTGATTTAATCCAACAAAAACGGCAATGAACCTTTTATAACATATTATAAAAGGTAACATATCTTTGTCTGTTAATGTACCTTTAAATCGAAAACTACAAAACTAATTTATTTATTTATTTAGCAATATTGTGTGGTTTGGTTTTAGTATGTATATATTTTACATTAAGTAATACATGAACAAAGTTATAAAAATCATTCAACACAAAATGTTTACACGTCTGTCTAAAAAGTTAACTGACTATGAAACGATGTTGCTATGTAAAAATCGAGTAATTTATTATATTAATTAGTAGATCTGGCATCTGGTAAAGTACGTATCTAACAAGGAAAATAAAATGTATAGATTAGTTTTTATTTATCTCTGGTGTGGATATACCTATATTCTGAATAAAATAAAAGTAAAATAAATTATGTGTACTAAACGTTATTTGTGGAAGATACCTATGTATTACAAGACTACTAAGAGAGTAGTACGTATCTACCTACCTATATAAATATATATAACATTGAAATAAACATTTTGAAATCCATAATAACCGCGAGAGTTGTTTCTCTGACTACGATAATAACCCAATGTTGTAATAATTATTAAAAATAACTGTAGTACTATTATTTTACCTTTAAATTACAGGTGATAATTTTAAAACAGATTAGGATATAATACTTTATTGTTTTCTTTTTTTTTTTCCTCTGCCATGGGTAAGCAGAGACTTTGTCATTCTTCTTTTTTACTTATTCTTATTTTTTGTCATATATTCGAACCCTTTTATGGGTTAATGTTTATCTTTACATTTTGTTGTGTCTTCTATATAGGTGCATTTCAACTTTGATTCCAATTTAATTATTATATTTCTTACAGTAGGTTATTATAGTGCTGCAGTATTTCTGAAATATTTTTCTATTTATATCGTCTATCATTACATATTTCAGGTTTTCCTTATTCAGTGTGATATCCAATTCTTGATCGGTTTCATATCTATGCCGACCGAATACCGGACGGCTTGTCAATAGGTGGAGAACCGTCTGCTCAGATTGCGATATAATACTTTATCCAAGAAAAAGTTTGTGCTTACTGGTTATATAATATAAATTAAGGTTGTAAGAATATTTATTATAAAGAACAACTTTGGGGAAGTGTAATGTTTTTTTTTAAATTACTATATAATTAAAAAATATTTTTTATTATGACAACATTTTTCTTATGAGAGCCAGTCTGTGGTGTGTGCCATGCAGGGATATTGAATACAGAATATTTTTCATTTGGAACTTTGGCAACATCAGAGTTAAACGTCATGTCATTTTGCCTTTGCGCTTTGCGTTCCTTGAAAGACACTGAAACGGAAAATTAGGTCGACAGTATTGATTTTTACAATATTCGTCAAACGAGAGACGGAGCGGCACTGTGTGTTACTAAATAATATTAACATCGAGATACCGCCTGCTGCAGACGTATAAAATGCCCGTGAGTATCCTTATCATGTGATATCCGGAAATATGATCTCATCATTTTTAAAAATCGAACATTTTCTGTACTTGAATATTTCTTTGTTCTTTGTTCAAATTGTTACATAGTTATATGGCCATTGTTCTGTAATTATAGAATAGCTTTAGTTGAAAATTGGAATAGTGAGTCATAGGTTTCATGGCCACTCGCCTACTTCGCATAAAATCTGCTTACGTCGTACGTTGCCAACTATAGTGCTACGCAATCATATTTGTACTTCGTCGTCTGTTTGCATTTCGTCCGCCTGTGTACACATAATGGCAGGTAATAATTCGAAATTCGTTAAACCTTTTTTATTCGACGTTTATTTTCAACGTCGCAAAATATGAAATATTATATACGGGGTCGGTTTTTTTAGAAATATTACGTAATAGAATTAAATTAAATTCATAATAGATTTTATACTGTTAATTATCAAGATTAAAAATCTTTTTTTTTAATTTTAACGTTTTTGCTTATACATTCGTCATGAAATCATAAACGCCATCTGCCTTTTTATGACGTCATTTAGCACGTAGTTATGCTCGCGCCCATTATGGAATTAGATACTGTTATAAAAACTAATTTATTGCAAGAATATTT
This sequence comes from Antheraea pernyi, assembly GCA_015888305.1. Classification (NCBI taxonomy): domain Eukaryota; kingdom Metazoa; phylum Arthropoda; class Insecta; order Lepidoptera; family Saturniidae; genus Antheraea; species Antheraea pernyi. The sequence goes on from MU160986.1 coordinate 31,490, forward strand.
AATTTGTTTTTCTTAACCAGTTTACATTGACTACAATATGCTTAGATAAAATCTGTGTATTTTTTTTCTTTGTTTCAATCTATATGAAAATAGTTATTATATGTTGATTAAAAAACGTATAAGTTTCATTAAAAAAAACCTATGTAAAATGATTCTCAAGGTCAGTTGAAGATTTTTATTTGACTCGCATTTCTTCTGCAAATTTCACAATATCAATATTATTTGTACTATTAATTTAAATACATATATAGGCTTATTAGTTACCAAAAAAAAACATAATTTTGTGAAACAAAAAGATTTAAAGTGTTCTATTTAAAATACCATTTGTACATTAGCCGGTTTAAAATGTATGGGCATTGCTATTATAATTTACTCATGTACAAAATATATACTATATTGTATAAAGTACTATTAAAATGACATTATTAATAGAATCTATGAAATATATACATTATATTTTAGTGTTAAAAATGAGCACATTATTTCTTATAAGAATCTTATAAGAATATTGGGTGCTACTTTTCATTGTCCAAAAAGTGTTTATAGGAATCGGTTATTAGAAAAAGTTTCAATATATTATATACAACAACAAAATAAACAAGTTAGAATTCATAGGATTTCAGTCTCTACTATTAAATATATATATTATAATAACAATGATGTCTTAAAAAGACAGATAAATAACTTATCTCAATATTAATGTAATATTTATTAACATTTTTGCAATAATAATTTAATAATATTAAATGTCCCAGATTATAAATCGTTTTTATATTAAAAAATACAGTGGTTACCATGGGTATCTGTAATATATTTTATGTTTAATATTACTAACAAGGTGTGGTTCGCACATCTGCCAGTGTCAGGTGAAATATAGTAATTATATACATTGAATAAAGATTTCTCTTTCATAATGAGTATTTGACAAATTGAAAGATTACAATTTTTTATTAACATTTTTGCAATAATAATTTAATAATGTTCAATGTCCCAGATTATAAATATTTATTATATTAAAAAATACAGTGGTTACTATGTGTATGTGTAATATATTTTATGTGTAATATCACTAACAAGGTGTGGTTCGTACATCTGCCAGTGTCAGGTGAAATATAGTAATTATATACATTGAATACAGATTTCTCTTTCATAATGAGTATTTGACAAATTGAAAGATTACAATTATATTTCAATAAATCTCATATTGTAAAAGAAAATATAAAGATACAGTATATTAGGGAGTGCAGTAAGAGAATAAATTGGTACTTGACAAGTACTATTTTAAGTCTCACAATTTCATAACTCCTATATAACATTCATAATTATGTTGTAGCCGGAAATAAATTCTCCAATTCTGTGAATAAATTTCGTTTTATGAGCACTTTGTTTTGTGCCCAAGTTATGATGTGACATCTCAAAGATGGCTTATCTTTATTTGAGAATTTTATAGTGAGTTTTTCTTAGAAGTCTAGTAACAGGCCAAGTCGAATATGATCTGGGAACAAAAGCATCTGATTGGCTCGAGATATGTTATTTTTATTTTATTTGTCTCATAGTTAACAAGTTAATTGAAATTTAAGAGATGCTTTAGTATGATGGTTAGTTTGTACTGATACTGCTAGACGTAGGTTTGAATGCTTTTGGTGAAGGGAAACTTCAAGATGAAGCCACAGCATGGTGGCTTTTTAAGCCCGCCTGGCCACCTGCCATCTCCAATTTAACTAGTCATGACCATGCTCCTATAATTGTGTTCTGGTAGCTAAACTTAAGATTGAGGGGGGGGGCATTAATTATTTGAGGACTTTTTGAATCTGCTCCACCCTCCCTGGTGAGATGTCGTGATATTTATCTCAACCGCCCAACTCCCCCCCCCACCCTAATTTCACTTGAGATTTAAAAAAATATGTATTTTAAGTACAAATATTTTGGTTTTTTTTACAAAAAAAATACAGTTCGCTTTTTTTTTGTCATAAGTGGCAAGCGAACAGGTGGGTCACCTGCTGTTAAGTGATCACCACCGTCCATGGTCACTAACAACACCAGAGGAGTCGCAAGTGCGTTGCCACCCTTTTGGGGAAGTGATTAGGGGAGGGAGAGGAGAAGAGGGGAGGGGAGGTGGGCCTCCGGCGCTCTCACTGACCGAACGGAACGCAAAAATGCAAGCACTGTTACTTCACGTCGGTTTTCTATGAGAGGGTGGTACTACCTCGGGCGAGCCGACCAATTCATGCTGAAACCAGTAATAGTTTCTATATTTACTATTCTTTATTATTTTTATTTATACTACTATATACTTCGATATATTACAACTAAATACTTCTAGATTTTAATATATAGCAGAATTGTGCCCGGTTTGTTGGTTTGTTGCCGAAACTCCTCTCTCCCACATGAGATTTGTCTTGACCCCCTCTTTTTTAGACCTTCGTGGCCCTTTACTATTTTAGACTACGTAGTCTTTTATTATTAGGTGAGATTACGATCAAAATCTAGATTAAAGTATATAAAAAAAAGGTTTTAATGTAAAATTTGTGCAAAGGACGCGGAGTTGACAGCTCCGACGGTGGAGAATGTACGCGTGGTGGTGCGCGTCCGCCCGATGGACCAGCGAGAGAAGCTGGACAGCTCGTACAATTGCGTATCTGTGGATCCCGTTAACAACACTGTTGCCGTGACACGGAACAACGTAACACCGCCGGAGCCGCCGCGTGTCTATGCCTACGATGCGGTTTTCGATACCAACACTAGCCAGGTGAGTGGTATATTCTTCCCGTCGTAATCAATACGGGCGTATCTAACTAAACCACCATAGGCAAGAAAAGTCTGTAATTTGCGTCTTTACCTAAATCCGTCTAACTGGTTTTTTATAAGTATTTACGTTCGTAAACATATTGCCAGGGAAACGTACTTAACAAATAATATGGTCCCTAGATTCGGCACCAATTTTATGCTTACTACTCGTCGAATAATCATAACAACGTTCAGAATCATCGAAAAAGAAAATAATTTAATTTTAATGAAATACAAAGAAACATGTGAACAGGAATTAAAGTAAGAATTTTTTAATAACAATGTTGCCAGAGAAGATAATTAAAAATTTTTTTTTTTTAATGTTTACGTTTGTAATAATTTAAATTTTAAAGATTCTCATTCTGTGCATATATAAAACTGAAAATTGCAAAAAAATGTATATATCGAATAGGCTATCGCTATTACCCTGACGGACCTTCACAGTTTCATCGGCCTCTTAAGGCGAACGCTTAATGCTCAAGGGTGACAAAGAGGCCGAACCTCGCCTTGAGATGTTACCTTGAATGCAACACCGCCGTTCTAAGCTAAGCTAACTAATCTATTCACATATATAAGAATTAGTAAGACATGCATGTATTTGTCACGAATTCGAACATGTATTTTGTATCTGTGCATAAAGCCGCACATGCGCTTTTCTTTATATCGACAGCGGTAATATTTGCCTCATCTTTGAACGTTGCTGCCAGTCTATTAGTGTAATCTTCATTAAAGTATCTAGTGTGCCGAGAACTCCGCATACTTTTTGTTAATTATTTAAAAAAAGTTTTTTTTTCTCGAATTGATTACGCTAATGACCTAGCAAGGTCTTAACAGCTTCACCGGACTACTAAGGCGAGCGCTTAAGGCACTCAGCCGATTTTATTTGACAACTAGCTCAAGGGTGCACGGCACACCTCGGCTTGGGCTGATACATGCAATTCGCGACGTAACAGAGCTAAGCTATATTCATACTTATATGAGTTATTGAAACATATATGTGTACCAAGCATATATACGTCAATAACTCTTATATGTATTTTGTGTCGGATTAGAAAAAAAGGTAATTAGGAGGTTATCTGTCATAATGTAAATTAAATTGTTCGATTTATAATGTATTATAGTGTATAGATTTCCTTGGAAGGTTATAAAGTCGTATACAAAATAGGAGGAAACAAAACAAATCAATACCTTTTTCCTCTCTGTTTCTCAGGAGGAAACAAAATAAATCAATACCTTTTTCCTCTCTGTTTCTCAACTGTTTTGCTTTTTTTTTTGGTTTAGTAGCTATTTACGGGCTTTAGTAAAACAATTTTGGATATTGTTTCTCTCTTCATTTTGACCAGTGGTTGGCAAATTTGTCATCGAAAAAAAGTCAAATATAAACAAAACAAAATTGAAATTTTTTCAAAGTTTCTTTTTTTTTATTTGCTTTGATAGATATATATTGTTATCGAAATATTTAATAATTAAAAGTACAAACTCGGGCTTACCTTTGCTCGATTAGCGAGTGACAAGCCGAGCTACTGCTTTCTAAAAATGTGCCTCTTTTCTGTAGGCTCGCGTTCCAAAAATGTTTGTACGTTTCCTACAAGGCAAGTTAATAGATAATATTCCGTGTCTGCACTTAAATACTATGTGGAAGAGTTGGTAACTAAGTTGTACCTTGTGGTAGCCTACTCGGTAGCGGCTCAAGCCTAGGTCCGTTCCCTCGGCGTGGAGCCCTTGAGTACGTGCTCGCGCGATACACTCACACAAAATCTTACATCACTGTAACAACATTACGCATACCTTGTGCTTACACATGGAAGCGAAGGTGTTTTATTTTATTCCCTTATCAAACTGAAATAGTTTATAAAAAACTAGCCGACCCGTGCCCACTTCGTTGGGCGGTAATACGTACGCGTGGAATGGTTATTTTGCGCTAAAACGCAGCGGAAACTCAGAAAAGGAAAAAATACACCGATTTTGCAACATTCTTCATTGCTGCTCCGCTCCTATGGGTCTTAGCGTGGTGATATATAGCCTATAACCTTCCCTGATAAATGAGCTATATAAGACTGGAAGAATTTTCCAAATCGAACCAGTAGTTCCTGAGATTACCCCTTACAATTTACCTCTTTATAATATTAGTATAGATTATCTGACACAAAATACATATAAGAGTTATTGAGGTATGTATGCTTGGTACACATATATATATAACGCATATAAGTGTGAATATATAGCTACGGTTAGCTCAGATAGGTCGCGAATTAAATGAGTCATGCAACAGCCCAAGCTGAGATGTGCCGTGCTCGCCTTAGTAGTCCGGTGAAGCTGTTAAGACCTTGCTAGGTCAATAGCGTAATCAGCTCGAGAAAAATAAAACTTTGTGGTAGTTTTGACGTTCATAAGTGCCTTCTTGGGGCGTAAATCGAATAAAGAATTTTTTGATTTGATTCGAAGGAGTGAAAGAGTCGCGAATCGCGGTTTTCCGGCCACTAGACTAGTTGAAGTTTCACTTCGTCTGTGCGGTTGTATTATCTCCATTTGCTTTGTTACATCTCTAAAGGATTACGCAGCGTTTTCGACGACAGCTCCCAGGCGGCTTGAGTTTTTCCGATACTTCCAACAATTGTCGATATGTTTCGACTAATTTAGAAAAAATCTTGTCACTTTATATACCTAATCGTTCCTCGTGAATCACTCGTATCTATTATAAATGACGGAATGAAGATCAATTCGGTAGTTAGTTTATCGCGAGCAGACAGACTCGGCGGAGGACTTTGTTTTAAAATATCATATCCGTCATACTTTATGTTACTTATGTATACTAATCCACGTCATTTAGTATACACTCTTTGCCAAAAAATCTCTATATAATTGTAACTTAAATAATAAATAAATTAGGGTCGAGTTTCTATTAGTAATTTTAATTTTCATTCCGAAAGCCGACGTCTAGAAAATTCTATCGCGTCGTTCTTGTGGTATACATACTTATAAGGTGGATAAGTTTAGAGTATTGTAACGCAATGTCCCTGGTAATATTTGCAACACTGACGTCACGGATATGTTCCGCTTTTCAGTTGTTTTTATATATAGGATGTTCCAAATTAAGATGTCGATTTTGTTAATTACTTTTGGTAATTATTTTCCTCCTGGATGTTAAGTAATTGGCATTTAACATCAATAAACGTGTGTTTGGAATTAATTATTAGAACAGAATTTATTTCATAACAAAGGAAAATGTTATTAGAAATGGTAAATAAATATTATAAATGGGTTTGTTTGTTATTCACGCCATAACTACTAAATCGATGATCATAACAAATTGCATAACCGTAGTTACATAAATAGTATAGAAAATAGAAAGATAAAGATCCAGGGATAGAAATTTTTCAATTATCTAAATAAATCTATCGATGCTGTGGACAAAAGCTAATCTGGTATAGGTAAGCATAACAACTTTTTTATCTTTCGTTGTCTCTTAGAATATTGTACAAAAAACATGCAATGATATTAGCAAACTATTTGTTATACATAAGTACAGATAATAAAATAACTAATAGTATAAAAAGGTGCTATTTTAATTTTGTTAATAATTCATGTAATTTTTTTGGAGAATAAATGATAAGAGTCGCGAATCGCGGTTTTCCGGCCACTAGACTAGTTGAAGTTTCACTTCGTCTGTGCGGTTGTATTATCTCCATTTGCTTTGTTACATCTCTAAAGGATTACGCAGCGTTTTCGACGACAGCTCCCAGGCGGCTTGAGTTTTTCCGATACTTCCAACAATTGTCGATATGTTTCGACTAATTTAGAAAAAATCTTGTCACTTTATATACCTAATCGTTCCTCGTGAATCACTCGTATCTATTATAAATGACGGAATGAAGATCAATTCGGTAGTTAGTTTATCGCGAGCAGACAGACTCGGCGGAGGACTTTGTTTTAAAATATCATATCCGTCATACTTTATGTTACTTATGTATACTAATCCACGTCATTTAGTATACACTCTTTGCCAAAAAATCTCTATATAATTGTAACTTAAATAATAAATAAATTAGGGTCGAGTTTCTATTAGTAATTTTAATTTTCATTCCGAAAGCCGACGTCTAGAAAATTCTATCGCGTCGTTCTTGTGGTATACATACTTATAAGGTGGATAAGTTTAGAGTATTGTAACGCAATGTCCCTGGTAATATTTGCAACACTGACGTCACGGATATGTTCCGCTTTTCAGTTGTTTTTATATATAGGATGTTCCAAATTAAGATGTCGATTTTGTTAATTACTTTTGGTAATTATTTTCCTCCTGGATGTTAAGTAATTGGCATTTAACATCAATAAACGTGTGTTTGGAATTAATTATTAGAACAGAATTTATTTCATAACAAAGGAAAATGTTATTAGAAATGGTAAATAAATATTATAACTGGGTTTGTTTGTTATTCACGCCATAACTACTAAATCGATGATCATAACAAATTGCATAACCGTAGTTACATAAATAGTATAGAAAATAGAAAGATAAAGATCCAGGGATAGAAATTTTTCAATTATCTAAATAAATCTATCGACGCTGTGGACAAAAGCTAATCTGGTATAAGTACGCCTAACGACTTTTTTTATCTTTCGTTGTCTCTTAGAATATTGTACAAAAAACATGCAATGATATTAGCAAACTATTTGTTATACATAAGTACAGATAATAAAATAACTAATAGTATAAAAAGGTGCTATTTTAATTTTGTTAATAATTCATGTAATTTTTTTGGAGAATAAATGATATAAAATGATAATTAAATAAATAATATAAAATGATGACTCTCCCATGACTGAGTTGACACTGGCAGAATTTGTATTTACAAGACGCCATTAAAAAAATAGTATTATAGAAGATACAGATATTAATATTTAGTTAGTAAACCAGGTCACATCTGTCGCTTGGTACGGCTTCGTTGAATGTAGGCCAGAGTTGGCGCCTCTGTTATGTTACAGTCGTTTAAATAAATTTTAACATGAATTTAATATCACATTAACGCGATAAAGGCTGTGTAAAGTCAATCGAATATCAATGACATTACAAGTAAAAAGGTGTAGATACTTTATCTATATTATATTTTGACAAATTAATATTTAAATATCGGTGGTGAGAAGGAAACAATTATATGTTGCTTAGATCTGCCCTTCAAAAATAAAGACACGACACGACGAGACATCTTGCTTTGTGTCTTTCACATTCTATTCTAAATATCGGTGGTGAGAAGGAAACAATTATATGTTGCTTAGATCTGCCCTTCAAAAATAAAGACACGACACGACGAGACATCTTGCTTTGTGTCATTGACATTCGTTGTGTAATATTTTTTGGTTTCGTAATATTTAATATTTGAATAAAAAATCGTGGTAATAGTAATATGAATGATATGTGAATAAATAAACTGTAAGAAGTTTTGCTTGCATAGTTTGTGCAATATCCCATGACACAGGATGTTATATGCCACAGTTTTGAGGCCTTTTATGGAACGATCGGTACATATTATGCTTGCATTAACGCTGACACGGTACTGTGATCACGTTTGCTAGCTAGCCGAGTTTTAACAAGGCCTAGTCGAAGCACTCATAACGTATCAACAGCTTTTTACTTATAATATCATTGTACGTGACTGTAAAGTTTATAGGTTAGCGTAAAAAGGTTTGATACATTGTATAAAAACTATTTCTGACGTCAAATTGTTTACGATTCTCGTGGAGGATTTATTCGCATTGCGATGTTCGTATTCGAAGCCCACCGACGATATAGTTGCGGAGGTAAGTAGGTACAGTAATATCGATCGGTTGCACCCTTGTTGAGTTAGAGCGGGTACGGTTATCCCTGTCGTATGGCTCGCTCGCACATCGATCCGCCTCCGCGCGCATTTTCCAATGGTGTAGTACCGATTTGTGCAGGGCGTTTCGCGTTCCTGATATTTGTCACAGATAACTTTGAACGTTATTGTTATATACTATGTGTAATTAGGTAGGACGAGAATGTCAGTAATTGGTATTGTTTTTTTTTTAAAGTGAGAGTTCTTATGTCACGTTATGCGTTAAACGTAAGGTATGTATTCGTGTGTATGTGTAGGTATGTGTGAGTGTCTACCTGGGTCTAGGAGTATACCAAAATGAGTACATATATAGGTAACGGTTACTATGGAACTTCGTATAGTTCGTTTATTAACATTATTATATATAATTTAATATATGTATCGTTACCTTTAAAAATTAGCTAAATGCAATCTTAGACGTTTCTTATGTTTGTGTTATTTTAAAAGATCTTAAAATTTTGTAGATACATGTAAAATATGAAGAACATAAAAAAACTAAATACCCTATGGACGGCAAAATTTAAACTTCGTTCTTAGTGTACTACTGTATATAAAATAAAAAACATTTTATATGAACGGTTTGGAATTTGGAAATGTAACAACACATATATAAGCCAAAGAAGTTTCACTTTCTCTGTGTGTACACATTCATACACGCAATGTTTTTTTGTCTTGTAAACACTCGGTTCGCATCATAATATTCGATATACATATTGTTTTTTTTTTTTAATTTATATATTTTTTGCTTATAAATATGTAATATTACGTCTGTGTTTACTCGATGTTTCCCCCTTTATGATTAATATTAGTTGAAGTAAGAAAATTCTTTACGTTATCGTTTTTATTGGGGAATTTGAATATTAGACCTGGCAACACCACCGCATAGTGCGCGTCAGTTGAACTTGGCACGTACGTAAATGCAGAGTTGTAACGCCCCACGCATTTACGTCGGTTATAGAACTTTTGAGATTGAGCCGGCTAGTTCTCATCGCGGCGGATACGAATTGGTCTCTACACGCTTACTATGCGTTTAATTTTAAACTCGCTTTCGCATAATTAGCGCGGCCATATGCGTCGACCGACGCATTCATTATTGGAATAGAGCGACCTTATTATATATTATTTTTACATCGATACGGCAAACGGTTCGCGATTCAGTAGTTTCTAGAAGTTTTCACTATTTTAATAATCTGATTTTTTCGTGAATCATTACTTTTTAGATAACATATATCGAGGAGACTTATCAAACTTCAATGTTAGTTCAAAGTTAATTGATAGTGTATACCATTTTATATTAAAACCTATAATGTATGATGTAAATATCCTGCGCGATTCAATTAGTGTAAAGAACGTGTAAGTACATGACTTTATTATCTATAGAAACATTTGTTTCTCGTATTGGCCTGACGGGCGTTCATAACTTCACAAGCTCAAAGGTGCCAGAGTGGCCGAAACTCGGCTTGGGCTGTTGCCTATATAGAAACTAAGATAAAGCAGCAAAGAAGACGGGAAGAAAGAAGCGATAAGATTTACGCGTAACTGGCCCGCCCTTCGTCTCGACTGGCGCCGTTCCACGCATCAGTCTTGTCGAATGGTGGGTCGGTTTTGTGTACAGCGACATTGAAGAAGAACTCGGAAGATATTAACATATCGTCTATTATATATTTTTATTTCAGTTTGTGTAGAATTCAACAGGTCGAAGGTGGGTAGAGCCACGCTGAAGATATTCCTAGTTTCGGCATGAGTGGGTCGGCTCGTCCGGGGTAGTACCACCCTCTCATAGAAAACCGACGTGAAGTAACAGTGCTTGCATTGTTGCGTTTCGTTCGGT